>VYZW01009249.1:0-13312 GCA_013401315.1 Balaeniceps rex | reverse complement strand
GGGCTGCCTCGGCTCCCCGCCCGCGGGGTCCGGGCCGCCGGCGGCGAGCAGGGTGCGCGGGGCCGTGCCGGCGTGGCTACCCCTCCGCGGGGCTGCCCGCCGCCCTCCTGCTGGGGAGGCCGGGCCGGCAGCGGGAGGAGCGGCGTGGACGTGAGCTCCGATGGGAAAGGACCGGCCGGAGCGGCACGGCTACTCCGCGCCCCGCCTGGGGCTGCCGTGGACGCGGATATCGAGCGGTAGGTGCGAGCTCCCCGCGGCCACCGGTCCCCCGCCGCGGCGGTGTCCGCCTCCCCCGTGGGGCGGGTCTCGCTAGGAGCTGCCCGCCGCGGGAAAGGCACTGCCGGCAGCCGCCGCCGGCCCCTCGGCCGCAGCGAGCAGTGCGAGTCGCTGATTTCGCCGTCGTACCTCGTCGAACAGCTGAGAGCAGCCAGAGCTTCGCTGTTAGCCCGTGCTGCTAAGGCTCGCGTGTTCGTGGGGCGGACTTTGAGGCTGCCTTCCGTGGACCTTCATTAGAGTGACCGTGTTTCAGAGGCAGAAAGGCGGCTTCTGCCCTTCCGTCCCGCGGGTGCGGGGCGCCCCGGCCCCGCCGAGCCGCTCCCGCGGGGCTCGGCGGCTCAGCCCACGGCAGAGCCGCGGCGGCGGAGAGAACCGCGCCTTTCCCACCGGCCAGGAGATTCTTGTGCGGGCAACTTTTGCTCAAAGCCTTCAGATACCTCTGAGGGAAAAAAAAAAAGAGGGAAACGGTGCGTTAGGGTTTAATATATTTTCCTAAGATGCTAGTGCTGGGATTACCAGAGTTCGGGAGTCGGAGCGGTGAAATGTGCCAGTACAGCACCCATGTGGATGAAAAGGTTACTGCAGCTCTTCCCTAGCTGTCAGGGTTGCCTGTGGGGTTTTTCTTTTTTTTTCTCCTTTTTTTTGGGGGGGGAGGGGGCACACCTTCTGTATAATTTTTTTATTATTATTATTATCCACATATTCTGATTTATTTCGCTGTCCCTTTTCCTATTATTTTCTCGGTCATGTCTCTTCTCCCCATTTCTAAAGTTAGCTGAAACTCAGGTGGCTCAGCTGCTGAGAAATCTGTATTTCTGCAAGAATTGCACTTTTAGTGCAATTATTTGGAAGGGGAGGGATCTAACATCTCCAGTGTTAGGCTGGTACAAACACTAATAAAAGTGTGAAAGGAAAATAGCTTGCACTTTCATGCATATGTCACCTTCAGAGTAGGTACAAATAAAATTGTAAAGCAATTTAGTTTTGATGTTTTTTCAACAGATGGTTTCCAGAATTTAATTTTTGTGTGTGTGGCTAAAACGATAGTAGTCCTTTTAAAGTGACCAGGCTATCTGTGCTAACAAAGGGTATACTGTGTCTTTAATTAAATGTGGAACTACTTAGAGTGCTGGCTAGACAGTGGAGGGTGATAGTGGTATTTCTGCTTTACAACAAGGCTTAAGGATTGCATTGTGGGAGTACTGAAATGAATAGGCATCTAACTCGAGTTGTGTGAATTGTCCTCCTGCAAAAACTTAAGCTGGTTTTAATTGATCTCATGTTCACTGATTGATCTTAGACCAATTGTTGTGCTTGTTGAACAGTTGGCTTTTCCAAAGGAGATTGATTTAAATTAGTTTTTAGTTTAGTTATTGGATAAATAACATCAGTATTGACAGTTGACTTACTGGCACTGTTCTGTGGTATCACCTAAGGGTTTTGTTTTGCTCTTTGAAGAATGCAGTCTTTTTCAGTTAATAAGTCTAAAGAAGTAAGCATAGCCAGTTCTAAGCACTGAAAGCAAAACCTAAGAATGTATTCAAATTATAATAGACGTTTGCCATGACACATGCAGTCTGAAGTAATGCTTTCATACAGGACTCAAAATTCCAATAATTTCACAATTTTTCCATATCCCATCTGCAAATAATCAGGCATTCACTGTGGGGTACTGGCAGTTAAAATTTCTCTGGCATTCTGTTTTGTCTGTTACATGATCTCAGATGCTCCATAATATCATTTTCTTAATGAAATAAAATTTTTGGCATAGATTAAGTCTTCTGTGCAGTAGAAATCAGTTGCATTCAGTCTGGAATTATGGGCAAATATCATGTGTAGATGATTTTTTTTTTTAAAGCAGCTAAATGTACAGTAAGCTTTAAGTATATATGCCTGTATTAGGGTTTGCGTGGATTTGTAGCTGATGTAGAATACTCTAGGAAACAAGAGTTTAGTAAATTTGGGGGGACGTTCCCAGATTTCTTCATTTCCCCTTCCACTTTCAACCCTTTCCCAAACCAAGGCAACACTGCGGTAGAAGCAGAATGAAAAATTAAAGTTTAGAAATGTGGTTCCTACCTGGCATTGATTTGTGTTTTGTTAGTCAATGTCACTGCATTAAAAATTATTCAGTAAATGCATTACAATCAACAGATTCTGCTAATTCCACTGCTGCTCTTAGTTACTTTTGCAGCTCATTAGAATATTGCTTTGCCTAGTTGGCTCAGAGCAGAACCTTACTTCCCTTGAAACACTGCAGCAAATTCTCCCTTTAGAAGTCTCTGTCCTGAGCAGGTAATTATGATTACTTGCCTTTCCTACAGAAGCTATTCTAAAACATATTTAAGGGTTACATAGCTTAAAGGTCAGTGGTGTAATCTCACAGCTGGCTTTAGCCTCATATCAAAGCACCTCCTTTCCCTTTCTTGTTTAATTCTATAGCTTGATTTTTCATTTCTTTTGGATACCTACTTGCTTGTTCACTTCTGTCCTATTTTTGGCTGGGATAGAGTTAATTTTCCTCCTAGTAGCTGGTATAGTGCTGTGTTTTGGATTTAGGATGAGAATAATGTTGATAACACGCTGATGTTTTAGTTGTTGCTGAGCGGTGCTTACACTAAGTCTATGACTTTTCAGCTGCTTATACTGCCCTGCCAGCGAGGCAGATGGAGGTGCACAAGAAGCTGGGAGGGGGACAGCCAGGACAGCTGACCCAAACTGGCCAAAGGGATATTCCATACCATATGATGTCATGCTGCACAAAAACTGGTGGGGTTGGCAGGGGAGGCAGGGCTGCTGCTCTGAAACTGGCTGGGCATCGGTCAGCAGGTGGTGAGGAATTACATTGTGCATCACTTGTTCTGTATATTCTTTTATTATTATTGTTGTTATTTTCCCTTCCTTTTCTGTCCTATTAAATTGTCTTTATCTCAACCCATGAGTTTTACCTTTTTTCCAATTCTCTCTCCCATCCCACTGCGGAGGAGTGAGCGAACGGCTGTGTGGTGTTTAGCTGCCTTCCAGGTTAAACCATGACAATTTAAATGAAAATTTTAATCTTTTCTTTAGATTTCTCTTTAGCAGTCAGTATAAGATGAGCAGCTTCATGTCTTAGCATTTCACTGAATATCACAGGGTGCATGAAAGACCAGCGGTTTTTCCCTTGTCTTTGAGACATGATAAAAACAACTTTCCCCAAAAGTACCACAAATCAAAACAGGAGTACATAGAAATGAAGACTGTCAGGCTGGCTTACTGGGGGGAGTGAGGGTATTCTGCAAAAGCATTGACAGAAAAGAATATAGGGTTCGCTGTAAACAGCTGTCAAAAATTAGATGCTAACAAAATTCCCTGAGGGGAAAAAGAAAGTCAATGTGACAGAAGTGCCTGCGTTGATGGGAAGACTTAACTACAGTACAGAGAGGCTCTCTGGAGTTGGTGAGACCAATGTTACACATCTGGAGGACAGTTAACTTTTTGTCTGTGGGTTAAGGCTTAAAATCTTATGAGGAAGCTGTACTTGGAAATACTTGTTTTCCTCAGGTGTTACATTAAATGCTTGTAACAGAATTTGTAAAAGAACCGAGACATGTTAACACTTTCTGGAGTAATTTCCCAGGTACCTGTGATCAGTGGTAAAGCTTTGGAGGGTAGCTTCTGTTCCTCAGCCCCTTACTACTTAGGATAGACAGTTATTAAACATTCTTTATATACACATCATTACTACAGCAGTAAAAATATCCTGACACTGTAACCATTGAAAAGTCAAAACTTTTAAACTTCTGGCTACTTATGCGCTGTTATCTTGTAAGTCTGAGGAAGTTTCTTAAACTAAAAATGTCATCAGAAGTCAGAACTTCTGTGTGAGTGAATGACTGAATACCAAACTAGCTAATGATGCAGTGTTACTGAGGATAATCGATGCTCAAGTGGAGCATGAATATTTTCAGAAGAGATGCTAAAAATGCCAAGAGCAGGATTCAGCATGAAAACAGACACCTAAGTTTAGGTGCTTGATTCAGTTCTCTGAAGTAGTTTTCTAGTGCTGCTTGTGATATATAAGATATCCTTTGGGGCCTGGCATGTACATGACTTTCTTGAGCAACTGGAGGCCAGGCAGGATACCCTGCAGCAAGTCATATGCATCTGACACCCTTAGGTGTCTCAAGGCCCTTCATGGTGGAAACTGAAAATGGGGACCGTGTGCTAGTACAGCATTGCTCTATGTATGCTTTTCCTTTCCTGTATCCACCCCTTAGCTTCCATTACAGGTCACTTGGGGTTAGGATACTGGGCTAGATGGGTATGTCTGGTCAGACCTTGAAGTCTATGCTTATATGCTTTTGTAGTAAAACCTGCAAGAAGATTTATGCTGTGATGAAGAACTTACATTTGTCTGCTTGATAAACTTGGCTTAATTTTATGTTTTCCCTTTTCTGGGGAAGGGGCCGGGATGTATGTTTTCCAAAGCCTGGCTGAAATCTGTTGCTAGAGCAGGTCAAAAGGCACGACAAATGCCAAAAATGAGGTTGTATACTAATATAGGGAAGCTATGATGATAACGGCAAGAATGCAGTTTTTACTTCAATGTATCACTTACAGCATACAGGCCAGCATAATTACTATGATAAAGTACGTTAGCATGGTGTTGTTTACATAAGCTGCTTTTAATGAAAAATATGACATTATTTAAAAGCTAGAAAGTGGAAAAGTTGTTCACTATCAAAATTCAAGGCATAAAGAAATAAACAATGGCCTTCCTGTAAGCTGTTTTTTTGATTTTCTTTTTTCTTTCTCTTGCTGCTTCTGCCAAGAGTCTGACTATCCCATGCAGGTCTGCATTTCATTTCTGATCATCTAGCTAAAAAACCTTAGCTAACCATAGACTAGAGGGGACTGTCTAGTCAAACCTGCAGATCATCACAGGTTCCCAACATTTCCCAGTGCACTGTACATCAAACTCAGAAGCTTATAGCTGACAGTAACATCCCTTTCCAGAAATGCATTCTTGATTATAAACTCCAGGGGTGGGATTCATGTGACTACATGTAATTATCTGCAGCATGAATGTCTACTTTTCTTTTATAATTGATGTAGTGCTAGTTGGTAGAGTCCATGAAACTGTTGGTACAACTAACTCCATCCTACAGTAGATACCTGCCTTTGATCAGACAAAGCATACCCCAAACTCAATAAATATTAAATAAGATGACTTGATTGCCTCTCTCTATAATTGTAGTTCAGATATACACATCTTCATTGTTAGCCCCTGAAGTAAGCTGAAATCAACTCCAAATGAGAAGGGATCCACCACATCCAATCTTCTGACCTTTTATTAAAATTATGTGTTGGTGTGGCTCTGGTGAATTTAACAGATACAGTCCCTGAAATTTATACTTTCACTTGTATTAGAGATTTATTTAGCTTCAGGTATTTTTTAATACTAAATTAAATTCCTCAGGCATGCCCTCTCTTCACCTCAAAGTTTTGTTCAGGCACAGTTGGAGAACCTTTTGCATTTGTCTAGGCTCCAAGTATTTGCTAATCCTTTTCTAAGTGAAAAGCATGACTTCATACATGTTGGCTGTTGATAATGCACGAATGTAACAGCTTGATCCTTTCATCATGGGCTGCTTTAGGCACCAAAATTAGGTGCTGCCGTGGTTTGTATACTCATTGTCTTTGTAGTACTTGTTTAGCAGATGCAATACTTTGGAAAGCATCAGTCGGGTGCTGCAGTCACTTTGTGCATGCAGAGTATATCTATCACTTTTGGGGGCAGTAGTGCCGGGTTTAAAGCCTGTTAAATCAACTACCAAGTAATTTTTTGTGTGAAGTGTGGAATAGGCTTGTGGTATGACTTTTTGATACTTGGATTCTAATTAATACATCTTAGGAAGTGAAGTGTCAAGTAGATCTTGCTTCTGAGCACCATCAGGCAGGTTCAGAGTTTGGGTCGTACAGCTGTTTCTCCTATCAACACGATGGCTTTGTCCAGCCAGCTCCATACATAAAGGCCACTTATTGACCAGTGTTTACTGTTATACTTGTTGAACTTCATATATCTGTGGGCAGTAAGATAAGTTGTGAGCCTGACTTGAAACCTAGCTGCATCACTTTATTCTGTCTACATCTGGCTGTTCCAGCTCTTGCAGGGTTTACCATGAGATGAACCATCCTGTCCATTTTCACTAATACTTTTTCAAAACTCTGAGGAGAAATGAAGTCGAAAGGGATCAGGGTGGTGGTCTCTCCAGTGTATGCCTCAAAAAGACAGATGATGGTGCAACACAGTGTCAAACACCAGAGAGGCAAGAGTGAAAGAATGAGTCTGACAGGCACTCTAATGTCACCTTTCCAATGCAGCTTCTGCAGTGGGTGGGGGGCAGGAAGGAAGAATTACAAGAAATTGGTGTTTGTACATAATCCTATTTCAAAATACTTAATTGATGTGAAAGTCGATGTTCTGAGCATGGAATGGAGATGGCAACTGTAACTCATCTAAAATGATGGAGTATCACAATACTTTCCTCTGTAGATCTTCCTCTGAGACTACAAGGGTTTGAGACCTTAATTGTATGTCTTTACTTTGGGATTGCTCCATCTTAGCACCTTGATTTTGAAGCTATGCACATCTCTGACCATTATCTATCAAACTGTGGTCCATGGAGCAAGTGCTAGCATTTTCTGGACGTGTACAGGTCATGCCGCCTCATCCTTGTGTTTGTACTTAAATACTCTTGAATGCAACACTCCAATGAATATGTGTTCTATGCTTTAATCTTACTCTATGCTGATGCAATTACTTATTGCTTAAATGTGAAGTTGTCGCTTCAAATTTCTTTAGGTGGTAGCATGTGAAAGACTGGTGATTACATTTCCTGGCCTTTCCTCTTGTTTATGGACTTGAACGCCCTTAACAAGGCTAAGTGCCAGGTGCTGCACTTGGGTCACAACAACCCCATGCAATGCTACAGGCTTGGCCAAGAGTGGCTGGAAAGCTGCCTGGCAGAAAAGGACCTGGGGATGGTGGTTGACGGATGGCTAAACATGAGCCAGCAGTGTGCCCAGGCGGCCAGGAAGGCCAACGGCATCCTGGCTTGTATCAGAAATAGTGTGACCAGTAGGACCAGGGAAGTCATCCTTCCCCTGTACTTGGACCTGGTGAGGTTGCAACTCGAGTACTGTGTTCAGTTTTGGGCCCTTCAGCACAAGAAGAACATGAAGGTGCTGGAGCGTGTCCAGAGAAGGGCAACGAAGCTGGTGAAGGGTCTGGAGCACAAGTCTTATGAGGAGCGGCTGAGGGACCTGGGGTTGTTTAGTCTGGAGAAGAGGAGGCTGAGGGAGACCTTATTGCACACTACAACTACCTGAAAGGAGGTTATAGCGAGGTAGGTGTCAGTCTCTTCTCCTAAGTAACAAGCGATAGGATGAGAGGAAACGTCCTCAAGTTGCACCAGGGGAGGTTTAGATTGGATATTGGGAAAAATTTCTTCACGGAAAGGGTTGTCAAGCACTGGAACAGGCTGCCCAGGGAAGTGGTTGAGTCCCTATCACTAGAGGTATTTAAAAGATGTGTAGATGTGGCACTTAGGGACATGGTTTAGTGGTGGACTTGGCAGTGTTAGGCTTGCAGATGGACTTGATGATCTTAAAGGTCTTTTCCAACCTCAATGATTCTATGTGCAAACTGTGAAGAGTGAAAGAACATAAATAAAGGAATAAAATTGTAGTATAGGGCAGAAAGAGTTTTTTTTAAAGGAAAGCAGAGAAGCAACTGGTATTCTTGGTACCTTTATTACGTGATTGTAAAGCAAAGGGAGGTTCTTAAGACCCCATCTGCCAAGATGTGGTAAGCAGTGAAAAAAATGTTCACGCTCTCTGTTTCACTGTAATAGGAGAAACATCTTTTGATAGCAAATCTTGGCATCCAGTAAATAATCAGTTATGTATTTCTTTTTGAAATTCCGATTTCAGTAAAGCCAAGTACTTGATGTGTCTGGAAGACTTTGTCCTTTTATAAGGGAATGGAATTTATGCTATCTGCTCTCATTCCTTTTTTTTTTGTTGTTTTGATGGGATGCTTGTATGACTGTAACAAGGAAAGTGTAAGTAATTACAAGCAGTATTTAGAAAAGGCATGCAGTTCTGTAATTACATTTCAAAATAAACACTTTTAATTGAATTATGGACATTATTTGAAGAAGGTAAGAGCAAATCTCATGTATGGTTAACATAGATGCAAAATACTATCAAGATCTTTCTAGTATGATTTTCTGTTTTTAAAAAATAATTTTTGCTCTCTAGGATTTTAAAAATGAAAATCTAAAAATAATCTAGAGCGTATGGTTTAGGGATTATGAGTCTTAAATTTACCTTGCAGAAACTCTTGTCTATTTTTTTGGAGAATTGTCAAGATTTTCTCCATCTTGATGAAAAACATACTTAACATAGATGTAGTGAGATGGAGGAAGGGATCTAAAAGGTAAGTATTGTCTGTGATGTTGGCTTTTAGGTACTGCCTAAATTGGTGCTTTTTTTAATCACTGGGCAGTTGCATGAACACAAATTCCCAAACAGACCATGTACAGCAATGAAGATAATGTCTATGCCTTTTTGTATATTGGGAGAAACTTGTACTGATTTACACTGCAAAGGGACAACGGCGTTTGTGTCAGAGAATTGCAGTGATGTGACAAAATATAAACTTCCTGATCCAGACACATTGTTTTCTTTTTGAATTGAAATGCTGGCTGAAATATGTTACCCACAAATATATGCTCTGCACTAGTGTATGGTCTTTTCAGCCGTATGGTTGCCACCTTTGAAATACCAAAAAAAAATCCCAAACTAGCCACATCAGACAAATGGCTGTTATGCATGCACAGATTAATCTGCACATGTATAGCAGTGCTGACAACACCCAGCACGTCCATACTAAAACTTGTTGGGCAAGTTGGAAACCATTGAAACAGCAACTGTGCTTAGAAAAGATAGGTGTTGCTGAGTTCCTCTTGCTTCTTTCTTGAATTACTACAAAAAATGTTGGTAGATATGATATGTTTTCATTATAAACCTACCAACTTACCTAGTGATTCCACTGATAAGCATGTAGCTAAGACTCTTTTGAATGGGAATTAAAGTTTCATCATCTTTCACTATATCTATATTGAGATAGTAGTTAAGGATCCCAACTGAGGTGAGGTCCTGTAGCGCTGGCCCTGCTTAAACAATAACCTCTGAATTAAGGTCGCCAGAGCAGCATCTGTCCTGGATTTCCCTCCACTAGCAGAAATGTTTTTTGGCCTTTCATCACAGCTAGGTCAGACCTGGTTTGGGTCTCATTTTACACAGTGCGTGCTAATAACGTGGTGGGCGTGGATTCAGTTTTGACTCAGCAAAAGTAACTGTAACTTGTCAGGATCACTGCAGCGCACCCAAGGTACGTTAGGTTGTGTTCACAGCACAACACAGTAGCTACTTGTTTTTAGTTTGTTTAAAGCTATTGCCAATTATTGCAAAATACTTACAAATGGCTTCTGATCTAAGGTGCTTCATTCTTGCAAGAAACCTAAAACCAAAGAACATTTTATAGAGGGTTTGCTTATTTATCTGTCCTCATGGAATTACATGTTTTAACACTTTCACCAGGAGCATTCTCAGGAGGTGGTTTTACTTCTAAATTTGATCTCTGTCCTCTCCGAAATGGTCAATCTTCTCTCCCCTACTTTGTTGAATGGTCATTTGTGAGGCAAGTTGACTTTCTGAGGGATATCCGAGGGACAGCACCTTTTGGAGTAGGGCAGTTGTGTGCCTTTGCTGTTGTGATCTACTCCTGTGGCAACAACTGATGACAGGACAGTTCTTCAACTTGGGCTCCTTGCCTGGGCCATCAAAAGTATACCTGGTCTGCATGCGTCTCTCTTGGTGATTTTTAAGATGTTCAGAAAATATTGATTGCACATGGGCAGATCACCTGTTTTGTGTCTGTGTTGTCTACCTGACGTGATTTGGTGCTGGAAAGTCTGCCTTGCTGGTAAGAGGGTATGTTCAGGCAGTCAGAGGGATTGCTTTCATTGTTAGTCTTTCCGCATGTAAAACTTTTGGTTAATACAGGTATGTATCAATGGCGATGGTAATAGAAAATAAATCCCTCTTTTTATGTAAGTGCTAAGCAGTGTTCCAGTGTGAAGTGTTAATATTATGGCAGTATGGGAGTTAATAATGGGGGCATCTAATTGAAATGGTGCTTCTTGACAGGTGCTTTTGCTTCCAACTGTATTTCTCACAGCACTACTGCAGTATGCTGGAGTGCAGCAGCTTCGTTGATGCTGAGAAGACAGTGGNGTTTTTTTTTTTTTTTTTTTTTTTTTTTTTAGCTAATGAAACTGCAGAATTAAAAGTGCTTATCATAACTCTCTTAGTCAGTCTCAGATTTTGCTGAACTTCACATGTTGCACCTGGCCTTCAAAGGTTTTTTTGAGAATTGAGTTTTAGGAAATGTTTGTAGCTGTAGTTGGAAAGTAAAATGAGAAAAATCCCCAACATTTTTGTAGTGTTTAAAGTAACTATTTTTTTTTTCTACAAAGCTTACTTTGATTCAAGTTTCCTGTGTTTTGTTTGTCTTTTTTAATACAGATTGTTGTAGAAGCAGAAAACTATGAACTGCTTCAATGCAATTTGTGTGTTGTGAAATTGAGAAGCAAATCTTCTGCAAAATCATGTTAGGTGGACAGAACCTGTAGTGCTAGTGCTACACAATGTGTATCTCTACTGCTGTACAGGCACATAGTAGTAAAAATACATACTTCTTTTGAAGGGTTCAAGTAAGCAAAACCGACACAGGGTAGGAGAGGAAGAGGAGGCGCAGAATGACCTTGTGATTAACAGTTTGGGACAAAGTTGGGTATCTGATCTCCAGTTTTGATTCTCAGACTTGTCCATGTTCACTGGATTATGCTGCTTCTCTGCATTGAGGGCATGTACCAGCGCAAAAAAAAGTATTTCCTCCATTTCAGATAGCAGAGTTCAGCCTCATCTATATCTCTCTCAGCAAGAAAGTCAACAGCTTTCCTGTTATCTTCCCGTATTTGTGCTGCATATGCTCTATCCATCTCTTTTGCATAATCTCTGCAACCCAATAGAGACACTTCTATGTTGTGTCGAAGGGAATCTAGTTTTGCTCAACTTTGGGTACAAGAAGAAGAGGATATTGTCTCTCCTTCTGCTAAAAATGTCTTGCTATCTTCATGTTGTGCCAGCAGTATTCTGGAAATTACCCCCCATCTAGGGGGACCTCAACAGGCTGGAGAAATCAACAGGAACCTCTTGAAGTTCAAAAAGAAGTGCAAAGTCCTGCACCCAGGAAAGAATAGCCTCATGCATCAATATATGTTTGGGGCCACCCAGCTGGAAAGCAGCTTGGCAGAAAAGGCCCTGGGGGTCATGGTGGATGCTATGTTGAGCATAAGCCAGCAATGTGCTCTTGCTCTGCAAGGAAGGCTAATGGTGTTCTGGGCTGCATTAGGAGGAGTGTTGCCAGCAGGTTGAGGGAGATCCTTCCCCTCTAGTCAGCACTGAGGAGGCCACACCTGGGGTACTATGTCCACCTCTGGGCTCCTCAGTACAAGACATATGGACATACTAGAGAGCGTTCAATGAAGGACCACAAAGATGATTAAGGGACTGGAGAATCTCTCCTGTGAGGAAAGGCTGAGAGAGCTGGGACTGCTCAGTCTGGAGAAGGCTCAGGGAGGATCTCATCAGTGTAGCTGAAGGGAGGGTGCAAAAAGGCCAGGGCCAGGCTCTTTTCAGTGGTGCCCAGTGACAGGACAAGAAGCAATGGGCACAAACTGAGACACGGGAGGTTCCCTCTGAACATCAGGCAACACTTTTTTTTACAGTGAGGGTGACTGAGGACTGGCATGGGTTGCCCAGGGAGGTTGTGGAGTCTCCCTGTTTGGAGATACTCAAAAGCCATCTGGATGTGGTCCTGGGCATCTAGGTAGCCCTGCTTGAACAGGGTGACTGGACCAGATGACCTCCAGAGGTCCCTTCCAACTTCAACCATTCTGTGAAAGGTGGTTTTGAAATCTATCAGGTACCTAGCTTGTGCCTACTTGGTTTTAGTAATAGTCAGCTGTGGAGGGGAAACATGGAGAACCCATTCCCTTCAGGAATCCTTGGGATATGTGACCGAATCGCACGCAGTTGCAATCACCTTAACTTTGTTGGAGTACTGAGATCAACCCAGAGGAGCTTCCTGGTATTTAGCAGTGACACAGGACTTCCCAGCTCTGTCACTTCCCCTCAATGAGACTCCCAGTCTAGAAGTCTTGAAATAGCACCTGCTCCACCTTTTACTTCCTTTCTCTCTCCTATGCACAGTTCCATGCAAAAAAAGCTGATGGTGCACAGCAGAAATGAAAGGTAAGAGGTGAAATCAGAGGGAAGATGAAAAGCTAAGTTTGTCTGGGTGATCTGAGCCATTTAACGTTATCATAAAATAAGGCTCTATATCATGCTAATTTTGCATCATATGAGTTCCTTGCTCCCCAATTTTTTTTTTCCAAATATTTAGAAATAACAAAGAGGGCATTGTGAATGTAATGATTAAGATACTAGTTCTAACTCTGGTCTCACTCATTTTGTTGTAAATCTGGGGGTAACATCAGTCTGTCTCAGATACAGCGTATATTTCTGAAGTGGTGCTTGCTTAGGTATATTGTTGTTTCATGCAATATTACTGTCAGATCCTACAGAAAGACTGAAAGTGAGGCATTTCTCTCTCTCTTTTTTTTTTTTCCTTTTTTGNAAGTAGGCATTTTTTCTTCTTTTTTTTTTTTTTTTTTTTAAGAGCTGTAGTTCACTTTGCTAATGCTGTATTTGAGAACTCAAACTCTTTCATTACTTCCAGTTCTTTCCATCAGACTCCTGGAAAAAGTCTTGCTGCTTCCAACTCTTATTTCAGTTATTGTAACATTAGCAGTGGCATCAATATGTAGGTTTTTTTCAGCTTTTGGAAAAGGGTTGAAAT
>VYZW01009240.1:11696-32003 GCA_013401315.1 Balaeniceps rex | reverse complement strand
TGCCACATAACAAAACTGTGGACCAGTCCTACCTGCATGACTGGTGGTGGCCTTTTTTTTTTCACTCTGATGGAGCCTCCTGTTTCTTCCATCCTGCTTTGTGTAGGATCAGCCTTGCCTGGGAGGATGGATGACAACAGAGATGTTGGGTGTGTTCTCTTCTCCATTTGAAGAAAAGAGAGTTGATATCAGAACTGGATGAAGGGGGGTGGGTGACTAATGTGATGGCACTTACAACAAGGTTTGACTGTTGTTAGACTTGTCCAGCTTTCCCTCTAGCTGTTAATTTTTGTAGCTTGATGGTTTTATTATTTGATCTTGCAACCACTGTTATGCTTCTAGAGGAACAAATTGCCTGGCTTTGTGAACCGTCTGGTGGAAGCATCACCTTTTCCATCTCATCTGACCCACTTCTTGAACTATCCACTGAAGTGTTGCAGATCATGTGTGAAAGGGCAGAGTGGATGTTTTGCATGTGTACCACATCAGGTCTGTGCAACTGTTAGCTGTCTTATGTTCCTTATCTGAGGGCAGAACTCTTAACAGTGACCTTTTAATATACAGCATTATTAACTTTGTAACCTTCTGCAACATCAGGTGGAAAATCTTTTTATTTCTGAAGTATCCTTCCTTTTAAATGTAAGATCTCTCTGGAATATCTTGTTATATTGGCAATCTTACATCCTTCTTCTATTCTGCAGATGCAAAGGATTTTTACTGAAGTATGTTACAGTTCTTTGTCTGGCAAGGCCAATATGCTTTAGATGAACAGGGATATACTTGGGGGACAAAATGTCTTTGAAATATAAGTCACCAGTGACAGAAAAATATCTTGAAATAGTGGGGAAACCTTTCCTGTTTGGAGCAAAATGAAATACATATTTTGATCTGATTAGAAAGAAGAAATGTACCAAAGCTTCCTTCTAGGTGGAGGCCATTGTGACCTTTTCTCAAGACTAATTCCCAGGGAGTCTGTTGCCTGTGGGGATGTTTCTCATTTCCCATGCTGTGCACCAGAGCACGATGCAGGTGCGCTTTTTCAGGACTTGTGGTGTGGCTTTCTGAGGGAACAGGTGGAGATTGCTTTATGAGGCTGGTAATCGGTATGTGTGAGGGATGTTGAAGGAGCTCTGAGCTCAAGCTGGATTCATATAGGTGGCGTCACCCTGGGACAACATTCAGTTCTAGTTTTAAAGGCCCTTTTCATTTCTTAATGGAAAGGATCAGAAACCATTTGCATTATATTCACTTTCCCTTGGTGACTTCGTGGAGTTAATGAGGTGCTTAAGATTAAACAAGCGCTGAAATTTTTTGCTTGATCAAGGTCTAACATACCAAGGGTCTTGCCATTCCTTGTAACTGATTTTTGCTGTCAAAATGAATGTGTTTCCCTATTGTAGTCTTGAAGTTGGGGCTCTGTGAAGCTGAATAAGAAAAATTAATGTGGACGCGTGAGTCTAACAAAACTGCGATGGGTCTCAGCTAGCTGGTCGTTCTGCAGCTAGCTAAAAATGGCAGTTGCTGGATCTGTTTTCCTGCTGAAAGGCAGTTTCTGTATTTGTTTCAGCTACTGTATCAATAACCTGCTGTATTTAGCACAGCTCTAATTTATTTCCCACTGTTTGCCTTTATTTTACAATACTGGCATTTGCTTTAATGTGATGTTGTTCTCTCCAGATGTTAATAGGATGGTGTTAATGTTTCCACAACATTTTTCATGATAACATTTATGTAGAGCATGCCATCTGATAACGTGGAATCAACCCATTTTAAAATATTGGTAATAATTTTCTAATGAAAATTAGAGGCTCAGAAGTGTTTTCCTCCCTGTACAAATTGAGGTCATACACTTTCCTGCGCTTGGGGAAAATTATGTGTTCACTGAGTGAATGAATATCTCCTACTGTATAAATTGGAAGCATGATATATGAGATCGTGTATCAATGTTTGTGCACATGCACATGGACTATTTTCAGATGCCAGCACCTGATCCAGGTAGGCATTCTGTGTTTCCAATGAGGTGATGTTCTCATTCATAGCTCTGCAGGCTGCCAGATAATGAGCCTTAAATCTCAGGAGTGCCCTGTTGTGTACTTTTGGAGAGAGTATTCCACATTTGGGAAGAGAGGTGGTAGACTGGAAAGGGACCAGGTAAGCCTGGTGTGGCTGTCTGAAGTTGCTATACCCAACCAAAATCAGCTTCAATATGAACATTTTTCGGTTTTGCTGGGCTTTCTGAACTTATCTGGTTAAGAATAAAATGAAAAAAAAAAAGGTATCACTGAGTGAATCACCAAATAAAATGGAAGTGAAACACCAAAAAAAACCCCTATTTGGAAATTCTATGGGCTGTTTACACTGTTGAGCAATGTTCTGAATACATCTAATAGGAATCAGTGCTGTATGACCTCACTTTTAAATGATGTTCAGTTTCACTTTTCCATTAACACTCCTTTTTCTCTGTTTTTCAATTTAGATCATGCTTCTTAGTGATCCAGAGATTGAGAGCAGCATCCTCATCAGCTCTGATGAAGGGGCTACCTACCAGAAGTACCGTCTGAACTTCTATATCCAGAGCTTGCTCTTCCACCCCAAGCAGGAGGAGTGGATCTTGGCCTACAGTCTGGATCAAAAGGTGAGCATTAGATCTCATATTTCAATGATTCTTGAGCCAGGTGTTGAAGGGGATAGTGTGTAGAACTGTGCACTTCCAGAGATGGTGAAGAAATTATGGTGTGCTTTCCTGCTGTCACCTTGCAGGTTTAAATGTGGTCAAAACCCACCCAGTGACTCCAAAGCAAGCTTTCTAAAAGGAGTGGAGTTTTACAGTGATCATGATGGGTATGGAAACTTTAGTAGTGGTGATGGTACCAAAGATGAAAAGAATCTGAGATTTGACATGACATGTGGAGCTGTTTGAAAAAAATCTATTGATCTGTAGGCCTTGGTGATTGCTGTCTTTGGGAATTGAGCACTCAGGCTGAGTTGGTCCATCACAGCTGGCTGTTGTGTGTGAAGGGATGCTCTTTCTGCTTGCAAACTGAACTCAGTTATCTGGAAAACAGTGAGCAGCAACAGAGACAAACTCCTCTGTGCCACTTTTAAGTCACTTTGCAGTGCCTTCTGTTAGTGAGACAACTCTTAAGTCTATTGTTTTGTTCTTAGCAAGCCTGCTCTCACTCATCTGTCTTGAAAGATGTTGAGCAATGCAGATACAATAAGACTTGTAAAGTGTGGTGGCTATAGAGTGTGTGCTTCAGTTCTGGAACAGCAGTCCCCACCACAGCCTAAAGCTGCGACATAGACTGGATGATCAAGTTACAAATTTTAGAAAGCTTAAAACTTGCCAGGCTTTTATCTTTCCTCTCTTCCATTTCTGTTGTCCATAGACTCTGAAAAGTGAAAACACACTGAACAGCCACTTTAAGTTTTTTGCATTAATCTGTCAAGTGTGTGTGTGTTCTGGGTGGGTTTTTCAATTCCTACAGTTATTTTTTAAGTTTTCTAAACTAGCCAGTATCACATCCCTGCTATAAGGACAATATACCCAAAATATTGTGCCTCCTGTATTTGACAGAATTTCCTTTGAAAGGCTTGTGCAAGTCTTTACCCAAGTAGTTACTGAGAGTATAATCAAATAATCTACTACCGCTGCACTTCCCGATCTAACCTTTCCATCCACTTGTTAACAGAATGCTATGGCAGGCACCAAGTGGTTTGCTGCTATGCTACTGATGATGTTTGAGTGACATTTGCAAGCACAAAGCTATTGTAAATACACTCCTTTCATAGCATCAAGTCCTTACTGTATGAAGGAGTTAGCCAAATGTCAAATAGTTTTGTGCACTCAGATGTTCAGTGTAACAGGGATTTTGAAGTAGGCTAGAAAGACCAATCTATTTATTTGATGTCATGGAATGGTTTGATGCCACTTTTAAACTGGAGGTAAAGATTTTAAATGGTACTGGTGTTTGTACAAAGACAGCCCTGAAAAAAACAGACCTCTGATGAGGTGCTCATGGATGTGAGAAGCCAGATATGACATGCTGAGTATGCATTTGCAAAGAAATCTAGCTGTAGTGAGTGCAAAGAATCTGCTCTTGGGTTGAAACACTGTACTTCTATTTCCAGCACTTTGTGCTCTTTTTATGACATGTAGCCACTGGAAGGAGAAATCAAAATACAAAGTATGCACACACACTTGATTGTGAGGTTGTAATTATGCTCCCCTGGTCCAGTACAGCAATAGTGGCTCAGGAGCATTTTTGCTTCTGCTCCTTCAAACTAATGCATCTGAGTGCTCACCTCAGCTGTTCTCTTCTGCTTAGAAGAGAGCCAAGGAAAATAATCTGTGAGTTAGAAATACACTGAGGCTGGTTGCATTTTATCCCAGGAACTGAACAAATTTGTCCACAGCGTAAGAGCAAAGATGAGGTGCTCTGCAGCTTGTTGGTCAAATGGAAATGGAGCAATGCGAAGTTCAGGCTTTGCCTTTATGTCTCCTTTTGCATCCAAGGCCACTCATGATGCTTTTCTTCAGAGTTCAGAAAGATGGCCTCAAGTGCTGGTTGAAAGTTGATCCTTGAGTGGAACCATGGAGGCAGCGCTTTTCCCAGTTGAAGTGTTTGCTTAACATAACCCAGTATAGATTGTGCTCAGCCACATCTTGGCTTAGTAAGAGCTGTAAAAGAATTGTCACTCTGGCTCAGGATCATGCAGCTTCACTGCAGTTACAGTTGATACTGAGATAATGGGCAGTGCTGTTAGAGCACAAAGGCAGTGCTATAGATTGTGACAGCAGTGTTATGTGAAGTCCCCAGATGAAGTCTTCCGAGAGGCCAGTGTAAGACATTCCTGCCTGTTTGGAAACAGGAGTACTGCCACAGCTGAGTGGGAACCAGAGGTCAGCCATGACCTTCTTTTAGATGGGGGTTAGGCAAATGACAAGAATAAAGTGTCTTCTAGGGTAAAAATCCTAAATCCTTAAGTAGCTTCATCAGGTCTTGTGCATCTTCATAAGACTGTTGTGGTTGTTCTCCTCTCTTGTTCTCTAGAAGCCAGATCTGCGTCTCACACCCTCGCACATTGCTATGCCATGCCCTCTCTCCTAGCTGTGATCATGGGATCATGCCGGTGGCGATGATCATTTGATCTCTCTGCTGACCAGAAGAGAGATATATCAAGAGCTCCTAAAATAAATCATAGAATCATAGAATGCTTTGGGTTGGAAGGGACCTTTAGAGGTCATCTAGTCCAACCCCCCCCCTCCAAGGAGCAGGGACATCTTCAACTACATCAGGTTGCTCAGAGCCCCGTCCAACCTGACCTTGAATGTTTCTAGGGATGGGGCCTCCACTACCTCTCAGGGCAACCTGTTCCAGTGCTTCACCACCCTCAGTGTAAAAAATTTTTTCCTTATATCTAGGCTAAATCTACCCTCCTTTAGTTTAAAACCATTACCCCTTGTCCTGTCACAACAGGCCCTGCTAAAAAGACTGTCCCCATCTTTCTTATAAGCCCCCTTTAAGTACTGAAAGGCCGCAGTAAGGTCTCCCCGCAGCCTTCTCTTCTCCAGGCTGAACAGCCCCAACTCTCTCAGCCTGTCCTCGTAGGAGAGGTGCTCCAGCCCTCGGATCATTTTTGTGGCCCTCTTCTGGACCCGCTCCAACAGCTCCATGTCCTTCTTGTGCTGAGGGCTCCAGAGCTGGACGCAGTACTCCAGGTGGGGTCTCACCAGAGCCGAGTAGAGGGGCAGAATCACCTCCCTCGACCTGCTGGCCACGCTTCTTTTGATGCAGCCCAGGATACGGTTGGCCTTCTGGGCTGCAAGCGCACACTGCTGGCTCATGTCCAGCTTTTCATCCACCAGTACCCCCAAGTCCTTCTCTGCAGGGCTGCTCTCAATCCCCTCATCTCCCAGCCTGTATTGATATCGGGGGTTGCCCTGACCCAGGTGCAGGACCTTGCACTTGGCCTTGTTGAACCTCATGAGGTTTGCACAGGCCCACCTCTCCAGCCTGTCCAGGTCCCTTTGGATGACATCCCGTCCCTCAGGCGTGTCAACTGCACCACTCATCTTGGTGTCATCTGCAAACTTGCTGAGGGTGCACTCGATCTCGCTGTCTATGTCATTGATGAAAATATTAAACAGCACTGGTCCCAGTTCGGACCCCTGAGGAACACCACTTGTTACCAGTCTCCATTTGGACATCGAGCCGTTGACCACTACCCTCTGGTTGTGACCATCCAACCAGTTCCTTATCCACTGAACAGTCCACCCATCAAATCCATATCTCTCCAATTTAGAGAGCAGGATGTTGTGGGGGACCGTGTCGAAGGCTTTTTGGAAGTCCGGATAGATGACGTCCATTGCTTTTCCCTTGTACACTGATGCAGTGGCTAGAGAGGCTGCAGTAGCGCTCTGCAGTTGTGAGGAGGATGTCCAAAGACATGCCATGCTGTTGTCAGGAGCTAGTTCTCCAACTGAAGCCTGGTTCTGCTGTACTCCTCTGTCCTCTGTTTTTGTGCCCATTTTCCTTTGAGGCAGCATGAAGTCGTCTGGCACAAAATAGGTGGTGCTGGATCAAATAGTCCTTGCTTTCTCACTTCATGTATCCAGGTTTTTGGGATACAACTGCCCTGAAACACTTTCGATTTAAATGCATGAAAGGGCAATAAAATAGAAAGTTTATCATTAGTCTGTAACCTGCAGGTAATATTCATCCACAGACACTGTGACAAGGAAGGTGCCAATGAAAGTCAGTGGCTTGCTGTATGTTCAGCAGTGCAGCCACTCCTACAGTGGGAGACCATAATCTTCCACCTCTCTCAGCTTTAAAAGTGTGTTTGACCTTTAAAGTCCATTTGTAATTACTACTTTAGAGGCAGATTTAAAAATGCAAATAACTCTGAAAACAAATCAAATACGTACAATTTGACTCCCAGCAGTAGGAACTATTAAGGGAAGATCTAATCCATCCTCACATAACTGTGAATGTGTAAACAAGTTTGAAAATTTCATTTCACCTCTTAGATTAAAAAATAGCTTTCGGATTAATATTTATTAATTTTCGTTCAATTAAAAATAATAATATGTTGTTGTAAGCAATCTGTGGTCAACTTGGAAATTAATGAGAATGATGAATCTGAAAATCCATTTTGCCTAGTATGTCGTTCCACACAGTAAAATGAAATATCAACAGCTAGTGCCCTGCAAATAATTGATTTGGTCACTGCCTAGATCAAAAATTTAAAATTTGTTTTGTGTATAAAAATAGAAAACAATATTAAAGTTTTTGTGTGAAATAAAAATAGTCAATGTTTTGGATCTTCCTGTTAAAAAGTTTTCCTCTGAGGTCTTTTGACCTACAGTTTCATGGCTGTGATTCAAGCCTCTCTTTTAATCATTCTTTCATCCTAAGCACCCCTCCTTCTTTTTAGCTAACTTCTACACATTTGACAACAATATTAGTCTATTTATCCAGTTGATTAAAAACCCAACCAACCAACTAAAAAAACCCGAAACATTTTCAATTCTGTCCTCTAACAGAATTATTGTGCCTTCCGAGCTGGTGTTTTACAAAGTGTATTCACTATTCTAAGACAGTAGCGAATAAATGGAATAATGTAGAACTCTGTGACGCCCTTGTGGAACCAAAGTCTTTACATGTCCCCTGCGGTTTGACAGCGGCCGAGTGATAACTGTTTTCAGAATGTTGTATCCAAGTTAGTTTTTTACCCAGCTAATTGTAACATCCTACAGTCTTTTAGCTTGCTTAGGAGAACGCTATGAGACCTCAGACCGAGTGTATGCATCTGTGATATGCAAGGCTTGTCCTCTCTTTCCTGAGCAAGTGATGCCTTCCTGCGGTAATATCCTAGTTGTGAAATCTCTCTGCCAGACACTGTAATGCCACTATTATGTGTAATTTTGACCATAAGTTTATGCTTCCAGCTTCTCCTGCTGGTGCTCTCTTACTCTCAGTGTTGATGTTCAGGCATTGCAGGATGCTCTGCAGATAGACTTATTGTTCTTCTCGCTTCTCCTATAGCCTTGTTTTTGAATAACCCCACTCCTCTAGCTTATTCTTTGCACAGATCTGTTTTGGACTTTTGCTACCAGTGTCACGTGATTCTAGTTTAAACCCCAAGCCTCACAGCAATCTTATGTCCAAAAATTACCTTCCCCTCCTTTAAGAGAAGGAGCCCATCTCTTCTCAACAGAACTTCTCATTGAAATATGACTTCATAGCTGAGAAAGCCAAAGGCTTTCTGACAACGTTATCTCTTCCACCAGCTGAAATAACTGAATACAGCATCAGTTCAGTTCAGTCCCCAAATCTTTTATTACCACTCCCACATGGGTATTGTCCCTCTTTTTCCTGCTTGAGGCATTTCCCAGGAGCAAGGGAGAAGATTCAGTGAGAGGGATGGAGCTCAGCAGGCTTTCTGAAAGATGTTTTGCTGTGTGGCTGCTGGTTACTTCATTCATTTAAGGACAAATCACAGCTGTCACTATTTTTTTTTCTCTTTGGAGTATCCAAAGAGTTATTGAGGATACTTCCTCAGTATGAGTCAACACAGCATATCACTCCTGTTCTTAATTTTTGTAGCCAATTATGACCCTCCTCTGCCTTGCTAACACTCTTGTATTATCAAATAATGCAGCATGGCTGAGCCAAGAAATCTGTTTGTGTGGGCACGAACGTGTAGCAAGTTCATAGACCCTAGTGTCTTCTTACAACACATAAAACATAGACAGGAGGAATTTTTGCGGGGCTTTGAGCAAGGATGGGTGGGTGTACTATTGCCCTCAGAGCAGCCATGTGGCATTGTGCAATTATCAGGCCCCGGGAGATTAATTGCATCTTGCGAGTTGAAAATCTTGGATCTCTTCCCAGTAGCTTTGTGTGTGTCTACTTTATTGATAAAATAGTGCAATCTGATGTGTGCACATGTTGGTTCTGTTAATGGCCCTCTGTGGCCTTCGACAGAAGGTGGACACTATGTAAATGTTATAGCCAGTTTTGCTGCAAGTCAGGCTGGGTCTCACTAGTAGTGTCTCTATTGGCACTTGGATATATATGAACCAATTCAAAGGGAAAATGGGGCTTCATCCTCCACTTTTCACAGTTTTTTGCAGAAAATATATAGGAAGCCATTTTAAATGACTCTTGTATCATAGTGTGTTGGGAAGGGGAATATATGAAAAAGGTGTCATATTGTCTGTTGGGAAGTATTGGAAACTGCTTTATGGAGTGCTGTGAAAGCTCAGTCTACCAGCATATACATGAGGTATAGTTTTTGTTGCTGCCATTCATAGTGGCTGGGGATGAAGACCTTGACTTGGTCTTGCATTTCGGATACTAATATTTCAAATGCCTCATTTGCCTTGTTTATCTAAGGAACCCACTAATTCTCAATAAGCTCAACTTTGCACACCCCAATACCCCTCTGGGGAATGGATCAGTCTGGGGGTGGAAATGGAGGGGAGTTTCCAGCTCCATGGCATTTCTCTCAGAATATTAAAACTTCTTTCAGAGCAACATGCATACTCTCTTACATGAATATTTGTTTAAAAGATTTTTTTTTTAAAAGAGAGAAAATACTAGCGAAATAGGGAGAGAGATATTGAAAATATTTCTCAAGAGAAATTGTTAAGAGAAAAAAACTATGCAAAGAGATACAATTCCACCTGTTCCTTACAGGCCAAAGTGTGATTGGGAACCCACTGGGAATAGGTGAGAGGCTGAATAATTCAATAACAGACCAATTTAAATTCCCCAGTTACACCATTATGAATTTGAGAACATTCAAGAAGTTTGGCAATCAGTGGCTTCTCCCTCCATAGGGCTTAATCTTCAGCAGGAAGCGAACAAAAGAAAGTGGGTGTCTTACTATCTCTTCGAATGAGGTGATAAATAAAATGTGCAAGATAACATTCTGCTGTATCACCAAGTTGCACCTGGCAGACAGTATCAGGTCTGACGGGAGATTCCTTCAGTGTTGGAGATGTGGCAAGCTATGATCTGAAAATTGAATGCGGTGCATGTCAGAGCCCTGACTATCTTGACTAGACACTGCTGAATTTATCAAAAAGAATCACAGATAACACTGGGACTACGTGGGGAAAGTTTGGTTTTTAATAACCTAGACACACAGCGCCTCTCTGGTGCCAGGCGAAATTCTCTCCTGGAGTTTGGGCCCAGGCTCTCAGTACGACTTGGGGCAGTTAGGCAGCTAAGGGTGGGATTTTCTTTTTTTTTTAATGGTGTCCAGTTGGGTAGGGTGCTGCCAAAGAAATCCAGTGGGGGCTCCAGAGAGGAGGGCAAGGCTGGGTTCGTGTTCTTCTTAAAATGTAAGCACCTTATTCCAGGCAGTCATCTATCTTTGTCTGGGATTCTTTGTGATGAGCCATTTTCGTAGACTTATAGAACAGCCCAGGTTGGAAGGGGTCTCAAAAGATTATCTGGTCCAACCTTTTGTGGGAAAGGGAACTTAGGTGTGATTATCTAGCACCTTGTCTAGTCATGTCTTGAAAGCCTCCACTATGTCCCTGGGGGGGAGGTTGATTTTTCTCGCTGTAAAATATGTCTGTCTTATACCAAGATGAAACCTCTCCTGGTGCAACTTATACCCTTTGCCTCTTGTCGTCTCCATGTGGCTCCTTGTGAAGAGTTGTCATATAAAGAAATTAAGCCAGACCTTTATACGCGCATACACACACAGAGAGAAAAATACAGCTCCTCATCTCCTGTTTTCCTGTCGTAGTAGGTCACTGAACTGGGACATTAAGAGAGCCCTCAGTGGCCTGAAAGACCCTTGGTCCCTGTGTTTCAGGGGTGCCAGTGCTACAGGATGTCAGGCTTAGCTCCCCCTCTATCTGCTCTGCTCAGCTTCAGTAGCACAGAGACTGGGGAGTTGTATTCTCCTTCATTCCCAGCAAGTGCCCCAGCCCCTGGTGTCAGATTTTTCTGTGCCTCTCATGGAAGCTTAGGTATGTGGAGACTTCAGGGTTGTGTTCGGGTGAGGATATTGCACTTTTGAGTTGGAACTCCTAATGTTGGACAGTGTGATCCTAAGGTAGCAGCTGCATATTGCAGCCATGCTGAAATTAAGCAGTGTGTGCTTCTGCGTGTCCAATCTGAGACATGACTCCAGCCCAGTCCCCTAGGTTTTCTTTGCTTAGGAACTGAGGTATGGGGCTGATGAGGAGAAGAGGGTTGGTAGCTGCCTCACATCTCATTTTGATATCAATAGGCAGACTGCCAGAGCTGTCACCTAGTCCTCAGCAGCACTCCTGGTCCTGGAATTTAGATATAACTGTAGTTGTCAGAAGTGTGAGCAACTTCTTTTATCAGCAACAGCTCAAGACTGCACCTCTGGGGTAAAACTCAGCTTTTCTTAGCAAGATGTGAACATTATACTTAACACGGAAAATAAGCTCTTTCTGCTCCCGCATGGATCTGCATGTTGGAATCACCATTTCATTGTATGATGTGAGAGAACACACTGGGGCTAATTTCTCATCATGGCTCATTGATATCTGAAGAGCATGATAACTGTGGTTCCAGTCCTATGGATACAATACTCAGGTTTCAAATTTATCTTGTACCAGTCACTTGGCATTTGAGCACCCTGCAGAGTGAAGCTGGAGGTACACCTACTGCATCTTTTCTTCACCCAAAGGGGAAAGAAATTGAGGAAGCTGCCATAATAACAATTACTCCTACAGGCCTATCATACTGAGGAATGAAATAAAGTGAGTATGTTGCCCAGCTGTAAAGGAACACTTAATGTTTTGTGTTTAATACAAGACATATTACAGTAACTGCTCTTAGAAATCCCTACCATACTGACTGGTCCATTGTATTGCATATTCATATTAAGAAGCAATCCCTGCCCCAGAGAGCTTGCAATTAAACGTGAAGCTGACAGAAAAAGCATTGTCCCTGGAGTATCCATAGCGTATTCAGGCACAGGTCATTAAAGTGTTTCATTGCCTAACTACCACTGAGGACTTAACAAAGTCAGAAACTGAACCCAGATAGACTCCTGTTCCCATGACTCAACCACAAATAAGCCTTTCATCTCTTTGCCTTTTGAATGCTCTTCTGAGAACATCAGGTTCTACAAACATATCATGTGTCCTTTGCTGGACAAGCCACCTGCCAGCAGCTCTCCCAGGCAGGCAGGGCTCCATCAAACAGATAAACTGAAATGTTAGTAAAGTTAAAAAAACCCAAACCAACCAAAAAAAAAAAACCCAAACCACCAAACCCTTGAGATTGGGAATATTTAAAGGCAATTTACAGAAGTCTCATCTTCGATATGGTAATGAATTGAAGAATTGAAATCACTTAACTTCATTTAAAAATCATGAATATGTATCAGTGCCTTTAAATGAAAGGACGACTAAAACAGATATAGTGTTTGTTCAATTCATTAAAAGGAAGACAATTTATCAGGAGTTTTTTTTCCCACTCTTAAACTAAAGCTATATGCAAATGTAGGGAAATCAAGACCTTGCTCTAATTCTGCTGCATGATGAATATTTTTATAATCCTAATTAGAACCAGTCATTTAGTTCAGCAATTTCCCCCAATCTAGCCAATTTGAAATTAAAATAGATGCCTTGATTACAAAACTCATTAGCAAAGAAGCACCCTTTTCGCTAACCAGTTCATTTGGAATGCACAAACTGAATGAAGTGAGGAGCACTTGTGTTGTCAATTGCCGTAAGTGAAGTGAGCCTTAATTGTTAGCATTGTGAAGTATTTGTATTGCTGCATGTTTCATTGCAGTATAATATATCATTCATTAAATGTAACAAAAGCAGTTTTTAAATGATTTAATTAAGTGATATTGGTGCACCAGGTAATTTTTATAAAGTCAGATGTCACAATTGTTTGCATTTGAAGTATTGATGGGCATTACTGTTGGAAAGAAGATGTAAGATTCTGCATTCATCATTCTGATTATGGTAAGCCTGACAGTTTTAATAGGAGATGAGAAATTAAATTATGCAGCCCTGTCTCTACTTCAGAAATGCCCAATGAATTTTGTCCTAGCAAAATAGTGAACTTTGGGCTTGTGATGATTTTTGGTGGCAAAAAGAAAGTAACTGCTCGTGAAACTTGATTTAGCTGGAACAGACTTTCCTATTGCTTTTTATTTATGTTATAGATACTTCATGAACAGGTTTTACTCTGAGAAAGAAAATATAGAGATAAATGGAGTGACATACATTCAACGCTTAAAGGCGCTCTGCTGCTGAAGAAACCTAGTTTATTGTGTAACAGAGCAAGGATCCTGTGGTTTATTCCTGGGCCATGCTAAATCATGGCTGTATATTGATTTTATCTGGAGCCTAAGTGGGGTGAGAGTTGGTTATAAATATAGCAGATGGGAATAAACATGAAGGAATGAAGAAGGCTGAAGAATAAGAACACTGGGGGCATGATTTATTTTGCCTGACTGTAGACATCTAAAATGTAGCAATGCATACGTATATTAGGAGCCGAGGCTGCACATAATAGTTGGTGGTGATCTACTGAATGGTGTTGATTGATTTCTGGAAGCAAATGTAGGTGACTTTTAGGATGAGGTAAATTGTACCTTAGACTGGTTTGTATTGACTAGGCCTCCACTGACTGTCAAGAAAGTAATTTCCTTTGCTGAGATGCAAGTATTTGCTATATTACCTGAGATTAGGGGACTTTAAACCAACCCTGCTGTCTGAATGTGTGCAAAATGGATTACACAGGATATGATTCCAATATGATCAAAGCAACAAAAAGCATTAAGTTTCCCAGTTCCTACTATCATGCCTACAGGTTCTAATGACCTCCTGCCCTGGAAGAGAGAGCAAACATGACGTGCAAGCAAAGATGGAATTCCCAATCTTTTGTTTTCATTTATCAGGATTCATTTGTGTAGATGTGAGTTACCTACCAAGCTGTTTCAGTGAAAGCAGATGAATCCAGAAGGGTTTCCTTGGCCTTTTTTCCCTTTTCCTGTTCTTTCTCACTCTCTCTGTTTTTTTTTTTTTTCTTTCTTCTTTCCCTTTGTCTTCCATATTGCTTTTCAAAGCTCTTTCTCAGTATTTGCCTGGCCTGATGGCACCATTAAGTTTCCTCTAAAATCCGTTGAGCAGAATTATAGATGATGCCACTTTCAACTGAAGAAAAAGCACAATTCAACTGTTGACTCCACTCAGATGTCTGTTGATGCTGACCATGGAAAACTTCAGTTGGTGTCCTTTTCCCTCTCATTGAATTGACTCCATGTGGTGCTTGAGTTTAGAAATGTGACTATTCCAGGCCAAAGAACAACGTGATTAATTTTACCCAAAATATCACAACTGAAGTAACAGAGAGGAGCCTATGACAATGAACATAAACTTGTGTGAATTGTCATCAAAAATTCATTTTGAATAGCACTACATATTAAATGTAGAACTTAACAGAAAAAAAGGCAATCCTGACCCCAGAGCAGTCAAATGGTTTAGCCTGGGCCTACTTTTAAGGTTATGCATAAATGCTTTTGTGGATTAAGGCCTATAAGTATGTAAGCCTTTACACATTAGGGTGTGAAGTGGTTATACAGACAGGCTTTCACTATTGCAAAGTGCCTGCAAAGACGTGCAAGTCATGTATGGGCTTTTAGTGTTGGGATTTTAGGTAGTTTCACTCTCTTGGATTTTGCTGTTCTCTCATCTTCCTTTAATGCTTTAGGACATTCAAGCCATAGCTTGGGGAAGATGGGTCTGCCAGCACCTGAAATTACGACCATGAGCATGTAGAATTCAATACAGAGGGACACTATTTAATTCCATAGGACCAAGAGTGCTTTCTGGAAGGTGGAGATTAAGAAGCTGCTATGATTTCTTAACCAAGAAAGGTCATGCTTTATCCAGAAGGGTTCAGGACCCAGCAGCTCCCATTACTGTCAGTTATTCAGGCAGCTGAGAACTGTTGGAAGTCTGCCTGAAAGGGACTATTCTTTCTGTCTAGGTAATGGTGGTATTAATTAGTATTTGCACATTGCCTTGACAATACAAGACCTCACTGTTTGGAAGCATTGCACATTAGGACGGCAGTGCGCTACTTAAGACAATTCTTTCATCTATAATGTCCTCAAAGATGGATGACTGGGATGGGATAGACCAGTGTCCTTGATGCAGCCAGCTGGATGGATGATGCTGAGGGGCGAAGGTACAGTCCTTCCCCCCCACGCATGCACCTGCACGTGCCTATTTGCTATGTCCTCAGCAACCAAGAACTGGGACAGTCTGTGAGGGTGCTTCCTGAGGGGTGCGCTTCTGTGTGCCAGACTGGGAGCTCGCAGTCAGGAGTGGGAATAGCAGGCCATCCCTTGCTCTTAGTCCTGCCCCCAAGGCAGAGGTGTTTCAGCTTCCTGTTAGCAGCTGCTGAACCTCTGGCGTATTTGCCTAACCTGAAAAAAAAAAAGCTCCTTTACCCAGCAGTGCCAGTGTTACCACAGTCTTGTCGTGGTCATGTTATGTACCACTGTCATGCAAGGAGTATTTAAATGGCTCAGAAACCACAGCTTGGTGGTTGCCAATGCAGAGGCAGAGTCAAAGAGGCAGTGAGAGAGGCTGAAGGGAAATTGAAGCACAGGAAGGTGAAGTGAGCTATGCAAGGTTAGCCAGCTAACCGGTGACAGAGCTGCAACGTTACCCAGGCTTCCTAAATCATGTTCTGTTTTCCTTTCCACTGGCCAAGGTGGCCCTATAGAAATGTTACAGGAGTTCCTTTTCGTGCAACCGTGTCTCTCCCCAGGCTTCAGGCTGTGGCAGAACTTCCAGCGTGGCTGGGGTGGGGACCCCGCATGGGAATTTCACATCAGGTGCTGTAGTTGTAAATGTGCCTCAGGGCAGAGAGGGCCCTTTGTAGCACAGCAGTATACTTACAAAGCTCATACATTTGATTTCAAATAATTTGGTGGCTATTGTGTGAAACAGATTAATACTGGAAGCTGGTACATGGCCCTAGTTTTATTTCAGATTGCCTCTTGCAAATAGGTTTCTGTCTGTCTCTCTCTCCTCCCCCTTTTGACTCGCTACAAACCATCCCTGCCTCCAGTGCTTGGTTTCAGCAGGGAAATGGACCATGTTCTGATCTAATAGCACACCTGAGCTGGTTTACTAAAGGTGTGTGCAGTCACATATGTAGCAGCTGAAATTCAGTGCAAGTCTATTGATTTTAGCAGGGAAATGCTGATTTACATCACTGGAGGATCTGGCCTGAAAACATGTATGGTATTCTGTTCCCTCAGAAAACAAGATAGATGTAGTTTACTCTTTTTTTTTTTTTTTTTTTTTTTTTTCCCTTCCCCTAAAATCTGCCTGCTGAGAGATGCAGAGTCCCTGGGCTCATCTGCCAGTGTGCAAGCTATTGCTTATGCTAAGGCAGTTATTTGTTTCCCTTGTTCAACCTTGACATGTGAAAATTCACCTTTTTTTTTTTTTTTTTCTATTTTTTCCTCCTGTTTTTCCTTCTGATAGAAACTGCATGTAATCAATACTATTCTGGGGAATAAAGGTGCCAGAGGCACAGCTGTAAGTCCTTTGTCCCCACAGTAGGCACGGATAAGTCAAATGTCTCATATGCTCAAATGGTAACCCAGTGTGTGTTTCAGCTTTTCATGCTCATTGCTTCAGTGGTGAAAAAGGAGGCTGGTGCCTGGATTTTCAGGTCTAGCACCTCAGAACTAGCAATCCCAAGCTTTTAGAAGTCATTGATTGGTCCTTTGAAAATCATGAGTTTGGTAGAGAAAAAATCAGGAAGTGTTTGAATAACTTCAGTTGTCCTCTCTTATATTTCTCTTGATGCTTCTGTGACTGAGGAAAGGTTGGGAATCATGTTTTCCAAATGTTTCCTCACCGTTAATAGAACTCTAGAAGGTTTATCTTTAAAGAAAAAAAAAAAGGCAAAAAAGCCAAGATTTTCATAATCTCCTGATTCTAGCACTGTTCTGCTGAAGGCCATTTATGCTTCTAAGAGAGATCTCTATTCATCATGGCAAATGCGGCACATCTTCAGCTGCATTTCAGTGCTTATTTCAAACTGGTCTTCCATATAGGTTGTCTGGGAGAAGACTGGTGGCCTGTTCGTATGGGGTGTGCACAACCTTGTGTGCATGTTTGTATTTTTGCAGTAGAAGCCCCACGACAGTTTTGTGACAGTTACAAGAAGTTCTTCCAGTGTAATAAAATTCTTTAGGTTTGTGTTCAATTGATTTTTATAGGACCATGGGTGGCTATAAAATGAAAGTTAGGGCATGCTGCAGTAAAATTTTAGCACATCCAAAGTATTGTGGGTATGATAAAAGAGGGAGCTGAGGCACCAAAATGAAGGGTGATATTTTTGAGAGAAGGACAATTGATAAAACAAAAAGCAACAAAACCTAAAGCTTTATAGAAAATCCTTGGGATTCTGTAGTGCAAAAGGAGGAAAAACTGATCCTTCCCACAGCCTCCTACCTTGGGCATCTCATTTCTGTCAGAGGCTCAGTGATCATAAACCACCCGAATGTAGATTTGGTAGCATTTTATACTTGCAGTGTTCAAGAGATAATAGCACGTACAAATAACATGTTAGCAGAATATACTGTACCCAAAGGGGCCTTTCCTGTCATATAGTAAGAGAACAATAATGTCATCAAAAGTTTTGCTGCCAAAACAGGACGCTGGTTTTGTCCTCTGACTACCACAGCACTTGCTTCAGGCCAGTTGATTTCCTCAGATCTCAGTGCAAGTTCACAAGAGTTATGCATGCGTACCCAACGGCACAAATGTGACAAACCTGAAAGTTCTGCTGCAAAATTGAGTCCGATGTTCCCTAGCCAGACGAGTTGTGTTTTTTCTCTAGTGACAGCATGGAGAAGGCTGCTTTATTTTTCCTCTGCAGCCTTCCCTTATCTTATGAGTTATGCTGTACCATCACTGTGAACATTGGTTAACGTCAGGAATTAAAGTTACATTATGTCAAGTTTGGTGACTTGTTGTTGGCTCTAGTTGTTGCCTTGATTCAGGTTTGCTTATTGCTGGGTTTTTGTGGGGGCTTTTTTTTCTTCACCCTGCTCAATAAGGTGGATTGAAGGTACCTAGAGTTTGAATTAAATAGGATAAATAGCTTGAATATAGACACCACAGAATATACAGAAACCTAGAGAGCTGCTGAGAGGGGTTAAATAAGAGCTTCCTTTTTCTTGCATGATCTGCAATTGCAGATTCATTTATTCCAAAGGTACAATTTTCCTCTGTTTGATTGCAGGAACCGGGTGATGGATGAATCAGAGATGACAGTGTAAATGGTGTATGCCCAGCAGCCCTAGGGGATCCCTGAAACATGCGAGTTTCTCATTTGGTGATTTTTCTGGCAGTGATGCCTCAGTGCAGTGACAGTTTTTGCTACAACTGTCAAGCTAAATTGTTCCTGATGGTGGCTGGCATTTACAATGATGCTGTTCATTTGGGTTCCTCCTGTAAACATCCGTATGCTGCCCTTCATGCTGAGGCATGGGTGATATTGTCAGTCTCCCCTGCACATTTGGATCAGGATGAACTGAATCACTGTGAAGTGCAGGGAGGATACCATCTCTCGTCTTCCACGAGACCACTTGCTGTTCAGGATGAAGGAAAGGATATTCCCTTGGAGCTTTCCAGATTTGAAACCCCTTCCTACATGTGATCTCTGGCTTGGCTCTCTGTGTGCGTAGAAATAGGTGCATGTGTAAGCAGGTTCTGCTTTTCCCTTCAATAGTTGCCTGTTGTCAATGCATGGATTGTCAGGGAATCTGGCCAAGGAGAAATTTGGCTAGCTAAAGCTGGACTGCATTATCCCACAGGATTTTAAGTGTGTTGTAAGAGCAGTATTGGAGAACATCTTCAAACTAGCAGAGTCCCTGGTGGAGACCAGAGCTGACTGAGGAGTAGGAGAGTAAGGCTGAAAGGAACTGTGAGTTCCTTTATTATATTATATGCTCAAGCTCACGGAAGCAAGTTTGCTTTGGCACTTGAGGCATCCAATGAATCAAGACGTACAGACCATTTCATCTTAAATTTTAGTTCTCTTGATTTATTACAGGACGGCATATGGCAAGCATGCAGTCATGAAGATGGCCTAAAAGAATGAATTGTAGAAGATGGTACAAGAGCTAGGGTGTTCGAGTAGGAGATAATATTTGCTAAAGCTGCATCTTTAACACTATCAGAAGCTGAAGTTTTCTACCTTGTTTTTATAATCCTTTCACTCATAGAATTTATTTCACAGTCACAGTTGTCCTATGGGCAGCATCTGTGTTCTCTTTTGGGGGACACAAGACTTCCATTAACTATGGTGGGCCTTTCTCTGTGCTGCCTTGGTCCAGTATCTGGCCTTGGTCCCAGTCAGTATAGAGCATAGGCTGTGTGTGGGAACCAGAACTGTCCAGAGAGGGATTCCTCCCAGTGCAGGTACACTTCCTAAGCAGTGCCCATTCATCCACTGTAGCTTCCCAGAAGCCTTTCAGGATGGCATTGAGGGCATATCCATGACCAAAGGAGTTGTAGGTAGCATGGTGTGTTGGGGCAGCCTATAAATGCCTGCTGTAAGGCCCAAGAAGCAGAATCCAGCTAGAGTAAATCCAGTGAAATGTTAGTTGTGCCATCCTTCCTGGCTTATGAATCACTTAACAGGCAGAGCTAAGAATATAGCCCTTTGGCCCCTTTGCAGACTACATTGCCATGAGAAGTAATAGACACTAGTGATAAAATGGAAAGGAAATTATTAAAAATTAGTATTTGCAATGCTTGCATTGAACGCTCTTAGGAGGTGTATCTGGGAAGGGTCTCTAAGGATTAGAAATGTCTGTCTCTGCCTTCTCACCCATGCCAGCCTTCAAAGCTTCCCACTTCCTTCATGTTATGCCATTTACATACAGGTAGACAGTTCTGTGCTTCCTTTTTACAATCCCTGGAGAAATTCTGCACATTCAACTCTTGGAATCTCTCTCCTCGGGTCACTTTTGTTATTACCTTTTCTTGACTTCCCTCCAAGTTATCTGGCACCCGTGCCTGTGATGCATTTCTTGGTGTATGTATCTTTGCCTCAGACTCAGTGAAACCTCTGCCATGGAGCGCAAAGTGTTTAGCTGCTCTGAATGCACAGCACTGGCTCGTGAACATGCTGGGCTGATGCGCTAATGCCACTGAGCAGAGCAAACCCCTCCAGCTTCACAGCTTTGTTATTGTGTGTGCGTGCAGAGAGGCTGCAATGGTCTCTGGCAGTAGAGAAGAGTGGG
>VYZW01009239.1:0-10807 GCA_013401315.1 Balaeniceps rex | reverse complement strand
AGAGTAGAGGAGTAGGCAACTGGAAATTAATGTTTCTATTTTTTCTGGAATTGGTAGTATTTGACCTCAGCTATTTCCTGTGGACTGAAAATAAATTTTCTTATTATAAATCTCATATGTACAAAGACAGCCTGAATAGTTATTTCAACACAGCATGGCAAAATGCCTCAAACGCCCATAGAATTTAAGGATTACATTTGCCAATTAAGGATTTAGGAAGCAAAGCCCAAGTAGGAAGTACCAAATGGAATTATTTTATATAGTATAGAAACCGTTATGCAATATGGCCAGCCTAGCATTGCTCATGGTTCTTTGTGAGAGAATAAGGTTGTTTTCTAAATGTAGATAAAAATGTGCTGCACTTAGCCAATAACTCATGACAGAGAGGTAACATATGCCATCATAATACAGTGGGAGTTGCATGACACAAAGAAAAGATGAGCAATACCACCTTCTAGAGTTACAGCTCCTTATTGCCATTATAAAACATCTTTATTGGAAGGGAAAATGCAATATTTTGGTAGAGAGAAGAGATGAAGTAGTTGGGCAAGTGAAATTTTTCATGGAGAACATGTACAACTGAGCAATACCTTTCTGTAAGTATCCTGCTGTGCTCATGGTCCATCAAAAGACAGCTCTCTGAGGGTATCCTGCTTGATATACAAGGCAATGATGGAGTGACATTTTTAACCTCAAAATGGAATGAGGGTTTTAAATAAGAAAATACTTCAGTGCACAACAAGCACTGAAATTCCTGTTCTAATCTCATCTCATCTCTCCCTTCCTTCAAAAGAATTTTGTTTTACGAGTGTTTAGTCAGGGAGGAGAATTTTACTGTCTGTCACATTTCATTTCAAATAATATAAACTGGTAAAACAGACTCTAGGGCCCAAACTCCCATTGACTTTAAAGGGAGGGGGAATCGGCCCAAGCTGTTACTCTTTTGTTTGTTGAGCAGGAAGCTGAAAATTCATGCCTGGCAATGTTCTTTTGAAATAACGTGTGCTTTCACCTTTAAGCTCTTTGGTTATTATCTGACTCAAGGCAACTGTACTCTTGCTCCCAACTCCACTAAAGTCCATGATAAGAATCAGTTTTATAATGTGAACCTGAGTACAGCACATGAATTCATTGGTATTCAAGATCAGCCTCAAAGAACAGCACTGAATTACACTGGATTTTTACTTCCAACTAGCACACCTGAAAGAACACTAGCTGAAATATTTTCAACTCTGTTGATGGGTGGTGGGTTATTTTAGTCATTCCTACCTTTTTTCCTATATATGAGGCTCTGCACATCCTTAAATGAAGTTTCTGTTGAACAATTATTTTTTATTCTTTTGCATTTAGCCTCTGAGACAAGTTCAGACGACAGAACACACAGATTGCCTGAGACCAGGTGGGTTTTTTTAAAAAAAAAAGGTTTGCATGCTATTAGGGAGAAGTTTCTTATGTTTACTATGCACTTTCACACCATATTGCTTAGTGTCCAAGGCTAATTCCGCTTTCCGCATTCTCCTGTAGCCCAATCAGGCTGTGCAAGTCAAAGACAGACCTAACATCAACACTTACACAGGCACTAAAGAACACTTCTGAATACAGGGAGGTTTTTAAAAGTTTAAAACAACCAATGCAATGACTATCTAAAAAGGAATTATTTAAAAAAAAAAAAAAAGTTTCAAAGAACACATTGAGCTGTGATCTAGAATTATTGTCACAAAAACCCCAGCACTGAGCTTCTCAGGTCTGTACTTTAAATTGTTAAGAGAAGCAGTATTAAGCAAATCAATTTTGGCAGCAACAACCTGCCCTCAATTTTGCTTAAAAATAATTAAGGCATGCCATTACACTGTCAGGAACCAGCACATTCTCAACTTCCATAAAAAAACAGTGGATCACAAAACCTTTATTTCTGCAAAATCATAAAGACTTTTTCTTCATCAAGCATTCTAAGCTGAAAGAATCAGGAAAACAACAAGCTTTGTTGAAAAAACAACCTCTATTGACTAGTGCAGAAACACCTGCAGCTTGACACATATAATTTAAAGCAACTTATGTGAGGATTTATGTAGGTCATTGCTGCTTATGTAGGTGTGTGTGGGAGATACTGGCCCTGATACAAATGATAAGCATGTCTCACACTTTTATGCATACATTGGTCAGCCAACCCATAGAATGGCAAAAAAAAGAATAGGAGCAGAGTTGAAAGGGTTGAGAAAACGTGCAAAACCCCAGGTGCTACATATTTAGGTTACTGTGCCATCTAGTTAGGTTTCTATGATCTCTCTAAGCATGGGTAAGTCGTAGGTGTGCGTAGGCTGCAGTCTTCGTAAATCACGGGTATGACTCCAAGCCTCCTCACAGACTTGGTGTGAACCAGCATTCAGCACTCTGAGATGTATAATCTCAGAAAGCAAGTACTGAATTCTTGACAAAACTCTTGTTACCACATATGAACGGTAGGATAAATGCATGTTCTACCGCAGATGTGAGATAATACCCATAGCGTGCATTCAGTAGAGACAATATATATAGAAAGCAATGTGGGATGAGTGGTAGGGCGGAGATGCGTTAATTCAGTGTAACGTTCAAGGCAAGGTGGTGTGCTGTCTTCCCCTTTACCACTGAACAAACTCAAATAACACTTCTTATTATCCTTTCTATCTGCAACATGAAGTAAATGCTTGGTGAAGGCTCTTTTTTTAGAAACATCTCATACTACATATTAAACACAGGCATCTTCTTCTCACAGAGACATACGCTATCTTGCATTAATCAGAGTTTGTACATTTGTACTCACTTTCACCAGCTGACCTTGTGGTAGATTTCTTTTTGCCCACCCGTGGTATTCTTGCATTCAGAACTTATCATCTGCCTGCAGAATTGTGCTTAGTTCCCAGACAGTTCAGCTGGAACTCCAGATACTGGTCAGAGGGCAAACAGCTTAAAGATTCATTCTTGGATAACTGGCTAACATAGATTTTGCTTCTTTAATAAATATTGTTGCTACTGTTACATACTATGAGCCAAATACAGTAGACTTTATTCACTTTTTAGTTCTTATTCCTGGAAGATGACAGAGGAAGAGAGTTAATACTTCTGCTGTGGTTGAGAGTAGATAGCTTTTTACTAGAGGCAATTTGGGGACATAATACTGTTATATGCAGATATGTATTAAAAATTACTTTATTTGTGCTTTCATGTGTGATTTATAAAAGGACAGGTCTTTTATTATATTAGATTTGATTTTGCTTCATTTAAAACACCTCTGAGTAACCTGTAAGAAAATGTTGACTATACTAAGTCCAAAAGTCCTTATCTCCTACTGCTTGTTTAGAAACACTGTGCATGCCAGTCAACAGATTCAAAACAAATATAGCATCTCATAACAAGTTATCAATGGGTCATTTTTTTTCTGAAGTGAAAGAGAAGCACTAGAAAGAAAAGTAGATCCATGGTCAAAAAAAAATGTTTTTTTCTCCTCAGCCCTTACAACATGAAATAATGAACCTGAAGGGTTTTTTTTAACAAGTGGGAAGGACAAAAATATAATAAATACAGTGGCTACAGGACTTTCTCACAGGACTCATCATAATGGCATAATGGTTATCAGCTGAAAATGTCAGATGGGATCTTTAAATGGCAATTGGTTCATGAACACAGATGTCAGCAAAGAACTAACAGGTCAGTTCTTAAATGTTGCTAGACTGACCTTATTAATGGCCTTAAACTGCAGTGATTTCACAGTCAGCTCTCCAATTTAGTGATACCTAATATAAAAATGGACTGCAGAAATAAGAATGCAGTAGCTCAGACTAATATGAAAAAGTACTGAGCAAGAGAAAAAGCACAATGATACTTGATGCATGGAGCATTCCAGTAAGTAAACTTAGGAATCATGATGGCTTTTATTGCTCTTTCAAGTTTAGCCTGGATAAGTAATGATGTAGTTTCAGCTTACTGCATCATGTAACAGGAAGCTATCCATGCAGAAAGCATAGCCAAGAATGATATTAAAATGGACATCAGTACAGAGATGGTCAAACTTTTTCTGGATAAACCAGATCATGTGTATCTGCAGTATGTTGTCAACGATGCTAAGACTTCACCATTCTCAGTGTTGACTCTCATAGTCCGTGCACAATTCCAGTTCCAAAGTCAGTTAGTTCATGTGGATCCAGCTAGAGACTGGCACACACAGGCAGCAGGCACGTGCTAGCCCAGCACACATTTTGCAAACAAATTTTCTGCTGGGGATAGATTTGAACTGTAAGAGCCAAGTCAGCTGCTCCAAACTTAAGCTGGTTTTTAAACTGTTGCCTTTAAGCATCCTTTTCAGATAATTTTCTTAATGTTTACAGTATTTTACATTAATTTTATATTCACAATTTCCAAGTTTTGATTAAAAGCCAGGAGGAATATGAAAGTGGAGTAGTTCTCCAAGTCAGGACATTTTTCCTGAGATGTCTGAATATGAATTTATTCTGGCTAATACTGGCAGTTAATGAGAAAACAGATATGGACAGACACTGCTAAAGAGAAAGTACTTATAAAGGATTCTACTGCCAACCTGTCAAGTATATATTGTTCATATATTTATTAATAATAAAAACAAATAAGCAACACCCCAAACAGAAACACACAAAAGTATATTTGTCAGCACTCTAAATTCTAATATCAAAGAAATAATTATTCTAGTATTTGAGTTTATTCCATAAATTTGTGTTTTCAAGGCCAGATTAAAGATACAATAAAGAAGCAACATTTGAAAGTTTCCCACTAGTTCCTGGTCTGGTCACAAAATGTAAGACAGATTTCCAACTCTTCCATGCACATTGCAAGAAAAGTTTTAATCACCATTGCTTCTGCTTCTAATATCCAAAAAGTTTATGTACAATTGAGGTGATATTGGTGTGTCCAAAAGCTCCTCTCTTTTAGCTGACTGTATCAAATGGCCTAATAAAAGGTTAGATCTCTCCCAATTGGCCTTGCCACTTTCATACGGTTTCTGTTATTTTGGGCTTCTCAGAAAATCAGTAAGCCTTAAACAAGGATTAATATTAGATACAGGAAAAAAAAATCCTGTTTTCAAAATCAACACTGTGAAGAAAGTGAGGAATCCCAACTGTAATAAATAATATGCTTCTACAGTTATCTGCAATCCAAAATCCCCAAGGCATTTCAGAAGCAACAGTGAAATAGTCCACAAGGAGTCCAACATCACAAAGAATTAGGGAGTAATATCTCTCCCATTTTACAAATGATCAGTTAGCTCTTATCAGAAAAAAATACAAAATTGACTCAAAATATCCTGGCATGTATTGATAATGGAGTGCTAGGACCTACTACCAAAGAAATATTTGCACTGCTACTATGGGAAGAATAGACAATGTAAGTGCCTGATAGAAAACAGAAAGAGAAATATTTGCCAGACCCAGGCAGAGAACTCATGGACTCCCACCTCCAAAGGTAATATTTTGACATACAGACATCCTTTCCTCCGCCAGAGATCTCGGGCCATGTTCCGTTCTCATGCACACAGTCCTTGGTCTATGTGAAGCCAATGGCTGCTGGGTCCTGCGCTTGGGTCACAACAACCCCATGCGACACTACAGGCTTGGGGATAAGCAGCTGGAAAGCTGCCCGGCGGAAAAGGACCTGGGGGTGCTAGTTGACAGCTGGCTGAACATGAGCCAGCAGTGTGCCCAGGTGGCCAAGACGACCAACAGCATCCTGGCTTGTATCAGGAATAGTGTGGCCAGCAGGAGTAGGGAAGTGATCATGCCCTTGTACTCGGCACTGGTGAGGCCGCACCTTGAATACTGTGTTCAGGTTTGGGCCCCTCACTACAAGAAGGACATCGAATTGCTGGAGCGTGTCCAGAGAAGGGCAACAAAGCTGGTGAAGGGTCTAGAGCACAAGTCTTATGAGGAGTGGCTGAGGGAACTGGGGCTGTTTAGCCTGGAGAAAAGAAAGCTGAGGGGAGACCTTATCGCCCTCTACAATTACCTGAAAGGAGGCTGTAGTGAGGTGGGTGTTGGTCTCTTCTGCCAAGTAGCAAGCGATAGGACGAGAGGCAGTGGTCTCAAGTTGCACCAGGGGAGGCTTAGATTGGATATTAGGAAAAATTTCTTTACTGAAAGAGTGGTCAGGCATTGGAACAGGCTGCCCAGAGAAGTGGTGGAGTCACCATCCCTAGAGGTGTTCAAAAAACATGTAGAGGTGGCGCTTAGGGACATGGTTTAGTAGGCGTGGTGGTGCCAGGTTGACGGTTGGATTAGAAGGCTTAGAGGTGTCAGAGGTCTTTTCCAGCCTTAATGATTCTGTGATTCTGTGATTCTGCGAGACAGATGCTCTTGGATGTGAACACAGTACTTCATTCTCAAATATATCTCTCAGTTCATATGTAAAGGACTAAATAAACTACTTCTTTGCTAAGATTTAGGAACATAGCTGTCATTTTCTTTTGCTTTCTAAGAGACAATTTATATGTATATTAAGAAGGAAAGGATTGTCTTATGTCAAAGGTGTAAGCAGTTTTGCTTAAATGTTTATGGTATCTCAAGACTTAGTAACATATTTCTGTGTTTTCCGCACAGTGATAAGTCAAAGAGACTTTAAGCACTGTTTTGAAAATTCTCAAAAATTCAAATTGAAAATTCAATTTGAAAATTGAAAACGTGCCTATTTACTCTTCTATCACTGTAAGGAAGCAAGAAAGAGAGTAAGGGGTGACACTGGACAAACCTGATCATCTTCAGTTCTTTATTCCTTGACATATTTTGCTAGAGTATAACAAGGTGTTCAGTAGCAGACTTTTTCATTTTCACATACATTTCAAAACATATAATACTAATGAAAATTAAGGGTGAACACAAAGAACACAGAGCTCATCCATTTTTAAATCAAAATTTACTGACAGTCCTACTGAAATAGATAAGATGATCCTTTTTAACTAGGGCTAATTTGGTAGGAAAAAAATATAATGAAACAGTTAAACACCATATGAAAGGGTCAGCTGCTTGCAAGATTAAACTCTAACTGATTTTTATTTTTCTCCTGGGCCTCCACAACAGAAATTTACAGCAATGCTTTAGAATTAGATGCCTTTAAATCTCTGGGCCAAATTCATTTAACATGTAACTCCATTGACTCAATGAGGCTGTATCAGGAATAAAATTGGCCCAAAGGGTTTTTAATATGACTTGAACAGCCAACTACAAATTATACAGCGCCACTTAGAGGCAAGGAAAAAAGTTTTCAGTACGTGTGATACAAATACAGATGATTTTTTTTTGGTGCTATTTGTATTTGAGATTTTAATACAATCTTATCTGATAGTTTCCAGTTACATTAAGCTCATTATTGCCACAATATTATATGCATCTTTTAATATAAAAATACAAAAACGTCTCCAAAGAGGGAAAGAAAGTGAGTCCTTGTAATTAATGTAGCATTAAGAACACTCCCTTCACATAATATCTTCAAATTATAGCCATTTTCTAAAAAGGTTAGAATGCCTGTAAAAGGCATAAATATCTTACAGCTATTTGTATTTCTTATGCTTGAGTAATGTATGTGTCACTTTCCTGAAAAATCATCCCTTAAAAAGGTCTACAGTATTTCTTTTGTTTAACTACCTATAGAATTACAGTTATGGGGAGAGACAACTATACTTAATAGCATTTTAAATGGTGGTATGTAACTCATTATCCACTGTAATAATATTCTATTTCCAGGAAAGAATGAGGTAAAGACAAGATGGTATTTCAATAGAAATAATAAAGAATAAGTCCAAAAGGATCCACAGCAGATCATGTGGTCCGTCAACCAGTTGCAAAGAGGATGATCCTTATATCTCTGCAGGAAGAACCACTGCAAAGGACTAAACATTTTGACAATTTATCTGAACCCAAAGATGAAATGCATTGACACCAACAATGAAAATAAAAACCCTATGTGTACAATGGGAGCAAAACTGGTCTCTGTCTTCAGAATACGAGAAGAGCAGGGTATGAATTTTTGTGACTAATACTTGGTTGTTTATAAGCACTTTTAAATCTACTAAGGCTCATTATCTCTGATTAGGTTAAACAATCCTTTGGCAATCATTTAGCTGCCATTCATGCTATAATCCTTTCTTTTATACTACAACTGAAACTTGTTATAAGAGGACTTTAGTAATAATTCTGCAATTATATTGTTGATGAGATTTGTACTTTGAATGGGTACACAATTTATATATACATCTTCGAACATTTAAAGTGAAGAGACAAGTGGCCATTGCCTATCAGATGTGGATAAATAAATAAATACTGGCCTGTAAAAAGAGTTTTGTAGAGTTAAGTAAGATTACATCTAGTAACTTTCATATTCATATATATCCAGTATTGCTAAATCCAAAGCATATTACAGAACACATAGTACTGAATCACTTGACCTGCTTGAACACCAACCAAGCAGTAATTAACCAGAATCTGTCTTTAAAAGAAAAAAATTCTGTGTCACTTACAACAAAGCTTATGTTTCTATTTACTTAATGAGTGAAAAAGTGTTTTAGAAATACTGAGCTACAGTTAGTAATAATCAATAAATTACAAACTATGATCTTACCTAAAGTAATTTTTTACATTTTCCTGACCTGATTTATCTACAAAGTATTTAGGGAATTCATTATAGTATTATAACACTATAAAGTTAGATTAAATCAAAGATGATTCACTAGAAAAATATTACATAAGTCAGGAGGCAGCTACATTAATATTTTACTTCAAACCAGGAACCGATTGTTGAAGCAGGTGTCCTGACTGTCCCCCACTTACTTACCAATAATCACAGAACTATAGAATAATTAAGATTTGAAAGGTTCTTTGGAGGTCCCCTAGTCTAGCACCCTGCTCAGAGCAGGTCCATTTAGATCATGTTGGTAATGTTTTTTTCCAGTCAAGTTTTAAAAATCTCAAAAAATGAGATCCCACAACCTTTTTGGGAAACCTGACCCAGTGACTGGCTACCTTCATGGTCAGAAAAAGTTTTTACTTTTATTGAGTTAGAATTTCCAGCTTTCCAACTCCTGTCTGTTGGATTTTGTCCCAACATTGCATAAAAGAGACTGGTTCTGTCTTCTCTACAAACTCCCAGTAGCTAGTCAGACAGCAATAAGGTTCCTCTTGAGCTTTCCCTTCTCAAGGCTGAACAAACCTGGTTTTTTTCAGCTTCTCCTCATACATTGTGTGCTCCAGCTGCCTCCACCACACTCACTCTAGCAAGTCAACGTCATTCATGTACTGAAGAGACCAAAATGGACATAGTAATCCAGAAGTGAGGTCAGAAGTGCTGAACAGAGAAGAATCACTTGTCTTGACCTATTGACTACACTCTCTCTAATACAGCTCAGCCTTCTTTGCTGCCAAGGTGCACAGCTGATTTGTTCAACCTGTTGTCCACCAGGACCCCCAAGCCCTTCTCTGCAAAGCTGCTTTCTAGCCAGTTGGCCCTCAGCATACACTGCTTGGGGGGCTGGAGGGACACTTGCATTTCCCTTTGTTGAGCTTCATAAAGTTCCTATCAGCCCATTTCTCCAGCCTGTTGATGTTCCTCTGATCTGCAGCCCTACCCTCCAGCATATTAACTTCTCCCTCCAATTTGATATCATCCATAAACTTGCTGAGAGTGCACTCTGTCCCATTGTCCATCTCATTTAAAAAGACATTAAACGGTATTGACCCTAGCATTGATTCTTAAGGGACACCATTAGTTTGACCAGTTGGACTTTCTCCTGCTGATCAATGTTCTTCAGGCTAATCAGTCCAGACAATTTCCTAGTCATAGAATTGTTCACATATCCAGCCCTTATATCATCTAAAAGGATACCAAAGACCTGGCTAAAGTGAGAATGTACCCTACCCACCACTCTTCTCTTGACCACAAAGCCAGTCTTCTCATCATAGAAGGCAGTCATATAGGTTAGGCAAATCCATGCTGGCTGTTTGCAATCACCGTCTTGATTCTGACATGCTTGGAAAAGGCTTCCAGGAGGATTCATTCTATAAACTTCTAGAGGCTGGCCTGTAGATCCTTGGTTGCTCTTTCTTGTCCTCTTTTCAGATGGGTACAACATTGGTCTTTTTCCAGTCTGTACTTTGTTTGTGTCATGAAATAGCCTGAGAACATATGATATGGATTATTTCTGGATGAAAACAGAAGTTGTGCTTCAGGAGTGCACCTAATGTACTCCAGCTGCTAATGGGTCTTCAGTTCACAGGACCACAATAGAGCTATTTCAGATTAAAACCTCCAAAATGCACATAGTGTTGCATTTCCAGGTCCCAGCATCAGATATTGCCTAAGCAACTTGTGACTCTTTATTTGCTGATATTAATCTGCTAGACACAAATCTGATTTATCTTCTGTTTCAAAAAAATTTTAGTCAGGAAATTCTGAATGAAATAAATTGAATTAATTTTGTGACAAAAGAAATAAACTCAACAACTTGCATAATTATTCCACACATTTAACATGCCATATGTAGGTGAGTGCATTTATTAATAAAGTTTCAGCTGTGTAAGTTAGAAACATATAACCTCAAGGAGATGGTCCATTGTGAGTACCATCACTTGTTTGAGGATGATCAAGTATATTCATTGTATCACTCAAGGTCACTGTAATTTCATTATAACTGTAACATTTTTTTGTTTAAATTGTTATTGTCAATACCATTAATTCTTATTTCAGCAATGAATTTTCAATTCAGGAAAACAATGGCTATTTTCCCTCACAATCAGTCTTAATGAAAATTATTTTTTTT
>VYZW01009237.1:0-103602 GCA_013401315.1 Balaeniceps rex | reverse complement strand
TTGTCTCTCTCTCCAGCTGGAGGTCACTTTCATTTGTCCCACTCCTGGCACTCCTTCCCTCCTCCCCCTATCCCTTGAGTGACCTTCCTTCCTTAAGTCTTATTTTAACACCTTTTCTTCTTTAACTGAAGTCTGACTTTCTGCAGTGCTCTATAAAGCCATGTCTTATGGAGTACTCACTAAAAATAAATTGCATTGTGCAAGTGAGCATGCACCTGGCCACCTGAAATAATAGAAATACAATCTTAAGAACTACCTAAAATAACTATGCTCTTGAAAAGAAGAGAGATGAATTAATTGGAGAACTTGAATTTGACCAACCCTTAGAGCAAAAAACTTTGCTTTGGTAACCTTCTCTTCGACTTCTTTTGTCACTGTGTATTTGATGCAGAATTCTGCTTCTGTTACTGCAAAGGCAAGGTGAAAATTTAATTGTTAGAATGGTGAAGACAGCTATTTTTAACGTGAAAACTTGCTGTTTTATTAAAAAGGGAAAGCATTTTTGGATGTTCAAGGATCTGATTTCACAGCGGTATTTCTCCACATTAGCACTGATGTAGTATCAGTGGTGTAAACCTAAGGAGCCCATATTTAATTGAAACCAAACAGTTCAGGATGTGCTGATCTGTTTACGATTACTGTGCTCTGTATGTGTTTTTGCAGGAGCTTGTGCCCTTGTGTTACAGGTGCTCTACCAACAACCCTTTGCTAAATAACTTGGGGAATGTCTGCATTAACTGCAGACAACCTTTCGTCTTCTCCGCTTCCTCCTATGGTGCGTTGGAATATCTCATTTGGTTGTGCTTTTCAAGTAGATAAATGTTAACTGAACAGAGTGGGTTAGTATTTAATTTCTTCTCTCTGCAATGTTATTTGGACAAACAGATCTTTCCTTTTAATATTGTTAGATCTGACTAAGTGGCTGCTTCTTGTCCCAGGGATAGCTGGATTTCATTGCAAGATCACAGCAGCAGTAAAGCATTGCTTTATTATGAGACACCGAATGTATAAAGGGTTTCATTACACAGATGCAATCCTTTGAGAAGTTGAGGCGGTTTTGGTTTGTTTTAATTTTATTCAATTTGCTTCATGAGAACATGTGGGCAGAACAGCACCGTCATAGAAGCCAAGGGTGTTCATTTCTTAAGGGGCGCAGTATCTTCTAGGAGGCATTTTCTGAGTTCTTGCGGGTCAAATGGTCCTTGCTTTTCACACCCCCTTAGAAGTACTGCATCTGGTTGAGTTCTATTTGGAAGATGGCATCACAGATGAAGAAGCTGTAGCTCTCATTGATCTTGAAGCTCCAAGATTGAATAAAAGAGAGGATAAATGGCAAGAGATGACGAGTGACCGTATCCTTTTGATTAAAATTCGTTTCCAGTCCTTTTCTTAGGGAAAAATGCAACAATTTTGAATCCCCCCACCTTAGGTTTAAAATTTTCTTTTTGTCATGTGACTGATGTGAGTGCAATTGCATCGTGTTTCCTCTTCAAGTTAGTGTAACAGCCAAAGTGATGTTTTAACTGAACCTACTATTTTCATAAAGCTTTTTCATCAGTGAAATTTGTTTTTAATAATGTAAAATACTTCTTTTTAAGAATGGAATGCCAAGCTTTACCTACTCTGTTTTAACTGCTTTCTGTAAAGAATGGGGAGAATCTGAGTGTGTTATTCACTTCCAATAACAGCTTGCTTAAGCGGCTGCCTCCTCTTAGCCAAGGGAAACCAGCATGGACTTTCTTCATAACCATTCCTGTTGGAATTTGTTTTGTAATGCTTTGGCATCCAGAGCTCCCAGTTGCTGTGGGGCCATGCAATATTAGGTGCAGAGTAATGCACAAGAAAACACAATCTCTGACTAAAACTGCTCCAAATGTAATTTAAACAGGTTGCTTCATTTGCTTTTCATCATCTGTCAGAAGGGGTCAGAGAGGGAAAGGCGGCAGAGCTGATGTCATGCTTGGTTGTAGTCAGTTTTGCCATTCTACAGCAGCTGCAAAGATAAATTTCCCCAGTCACTGTGAATCACAGCAAGCCCTTCTCTAGTACTTTCTATAATAATCTAGGCGCTGTAGCAGTTTGAGAATACTCTGACCCTCGGGAGCAACAAGGATACCAGTCCTGCTGGTATGCTTTCATATTTATTCCGTGAGTCCTAGCTACTGTGAGGACAGCGAGTTTTATAGGAACTCTATTTCTTCCTTAAGAAATGCATCTAGATGCACAGAGTTTGAGGCGTGATGACAATACAGATGTTATTGAAGATGATGATCCCTTTACAGCAAAACTGAGCTTTGAGGTAAGAGCCTTACCTGTATCTTCCAGTGTTTCTTTCTTGCTACCAACAGAAATTAACAGAAAAATGTAACTTAAAATCCATGCCGCTCTGTTGGTGTGAATGTGTTACAAAGATTACAACAAGAGAGATACAAAGCAGGGGACTGGGAGAGGGGGATGGAACTTGAGAGGGAAAAGGATTTACCAGTTAATTCCTCTCTTTAAAAAAACCAACCAAACAAAAAAGAATCCCCCCACCACAAAACAGGAAAGATCTTAAAGTAAACATTCCTGGAATTCGGAGTTATCATCATAAAATGATACAATGGGGCTGCCCCCCAGGGTATTTCTATGTCTAGGCAGTATAACTATAAAAAGTCGTTACTCTGACATTTTAATAAAGGCTGTGAGCATGGGTGTTATTTACAAGGAATTGTGTTAAAATGAATAATGGAAGCTCACTGAAACCAAGTTGGAGATGTGGCTGGATGCTGCTGTTGCTGAAGGTATTGATAAAACTGACTTGAGTTTGGTGGGACTAGACTCAGGCCAATTCTATATTAGCTTTTTCTACTGAATTGTACTTTGCTTCTTACAAGATCTTATTAATCCTCGAAGGGCTTTGCAGTTGGTAACTAATTCTTTCTAAACCTGCTCTCCTGCAGCAAGGAGGCTCAGAATTTGTTCCAGTGATTGTGAATCGTGCTGTTCTCCAGTCAATGAGCCGGAGGGACGTCCTGATTAAACGCTGGCCAAAGCCGTTGCGGTGGCAGTACTACCGTTCCCTGCTACCAGATGCCTCCATTACCATGTGTCCATCATGTTTTCAGGTAGTGTTTTCATGGACAGGTTTTTTTTTAAAAAAAACCAACAACAAAACAAACAAAAAAAACCCCCAACAAACAAATAAACCCCCCAACAAACAAATAAACCCTACTGAGAACCCTGTGCCTGAAGCAATTCTGATCATTGAAACCTCATACTTTAAAACATATTCAACAAATTCCTGAATGATGTAGAGATAGAGAAGGCAATGAAAACCAAAAAATAAACTGTGTGATGCACAGAAGAACAGCTGCCTTCTGAAAACTTTGAGGTAGCTGAATTTGAGAAGTTGCACTGACAGCAAGTCAGAGCCTCTCGAGCAAATCTTGGCTGAACAACAAACGCTGATTTGTATTTATTTCTTTTTGCTCTGCCCCTCTGACTTTCAGCCTGGTCTAGCAGGGAAAATCGGTCAGTAACTAAGTTAGCTTGTGGTTCAGTCCTTCTCCCTCTCCTTCCCCTCTCAGGAATGGCTTTTTGAAATACTGGAATTCAGTCACATTTGCTTACACAGAAACGGTCTAATTTTTGTCCTTCCTTCTGCAAAAGTAATTAATTGGTTTGTGCCTTTCCAGCAGCATTGGCAGTGGTCTGTGACATGCTTGCTGCTCTATTCCAGGTTATAGCGCTCTCAAGCAATTGAAAGTAAGAGGACCAATTCTCTTGTAATGGTAGCTTCAGAATGCCTGTGCCATAGAGAAGTCCTTGAGCTCAGTTTGCATTTTCTTTGAGCTAGTCACAGGCTAACTTGTCCCTAAATCTGTTCCTAATTAACAGATGTTTCACACAGAAGACTATGAGCTCCTCATACTCCAGCATAATTGTTGTCCATTCTGTCGACGGAGAATAGATGAGTCAAACCAATGAAGAAAAACAATCTTATACCTCAACTGACAGACTTCCCTACTGGCTTGGCAAAACACTTCTTAGATTCATAGTTTTCCTAACAACTTAGTTAAGTCATCTTGTTCCATTTTGTATATAAGAGTGGAACTGAGTTGAAGAAATGTAACTATTTTTTTTAAATGGAAATATCTGTTGTTTGTGAATGTCTTCTACACTTCCCAGACAAGCAGCTGAAGTGCCACAGATTTTTACAGGAATGTTTCTAGGGTCAAGTTCAGCCTTGGAGTAATCGTTGTTTTTATTCCAACTTGTGTTAGGACTTTGCTCCTTCATATGTACCCATTATTGACAGATCTTCAAATAAACGGGACTATTTTTCACTACTCTATCTTGGAATTTGCTATAATGCTGCTGCTTCTGAGCTTGTATTTTTTTTCTTTCTCTCCATTTCAGCAAGAACAGCATTAGAGTTTAGAGCTCTTAAAGCGTGATCTTAAGAGTTACACTGATCTTGGCATCGAGGACCATCTCGCAGCCACACTGAGTGGAGAGGGGGTCAAAGCTTTTAGTCTGCATAGAATTTGCCCTTGTTAAAATGCAAAATGCCAGGTTGTGCATGGAAGTAGGCATTTCATGCTAACTGAGCTACCCAGACACAAGTACCTCAGCTGTGCACTGCCGCATATGTAATCCTAGTAGCAGTAACCTGTCTACTACTAATGACCTGATGGGCTAAATTGAATATATTTGCACGCTTATAAATGTGTCAGGGTGCCAGGCAGGAATGCCAAAGCAGCTGAGGGCTCATAGTCAGCCAGTGGTTTCCCGCACCGCCTCCTCTGTACCCAACATAGGAGAGTTCTTCATTGTCTGCTGAGAAAATTGTAAGTGGTGTAACTTGCTGTGGTACTGAAATCACAGGATGGTTCCCATGACTCCTGACATCCTGTCGATTCTTGTGGCGTTTGTGATCTGCACGTACCTTTGCGGTGTGGGCGCACACGCCTGTATGAGCAGATCCCTTGGCCCTTGTGCTGACCAGCGGAGTGATGTGCTAAAGGAGTATTTCTGAGCACTATTTCTCCAGTGTTGTTTCAGTCCAGAGCCATGGGCAAACAATGTGTAGAGGTGAGAGGAGATGGACCTGCCGCCCGGGATTTTAATGATGCAGCTTCTTGACCAAACATGGTGGGTCAGTCCCAGGCAGCAACTAAGCCCCTATGCAGCAGTTTGCTCACTCCCCCTGCCTCCCCGCAGGACTGGGGAGAAAATCAGAAGAGCAAAAGCAAAAAAGCTCATGGGTTGAGATAAAGACAGTTCAATCAGTGAAGCAAAGCTGTGCGTGCAGGCAAAGCAAAGCAGTAAGGAATTTATGGCAGGCAGATGTCCAGCCTGCTTCCTGGAGAGCAGAGCCTCAGCATGAGTAACAGTTACTTGGGAAGGCAGACACCACAAACACAACATCCTCCCTTCTTCCTGCTTTCCCTGAGCTTTTATTTCTGAGCACAACATCATCTGGTGTGGAATACCCCTTTGGCCAGCTGTCCTAGCTCTGTCCCCTCCCCACTTCTTGCCTACCTCTGGCCTATTGCTGGGGGTGACAGAGCGGCGGGAAAAGAAAACCTCAGTGCTGCGCAAGCACTGCTCAGCTATAGCTACAACCCTGGTGTGTTATCAACACTGGTTTAGACACAAATCCAAAACACAGCACCACACGGCTGCTGTGAGGAAAGCTAACTCCATCCCAGTCAGACCCAGCGCGCCATCGTACTCCCGGGTAGTTGGATCCCCTGAGGATGGTCACTCAGTAGTTCTCCGACAGCAGGAGAACGTATGTAGGTAACCAGCTGGGCTGGATTTGAGCTGGGAAGCGATAGGTCTCTTGACTTTAATCCAGTATAAATTGTGCCCATGTTACCATGAGTTTTATTGTTATGACATCCCGTCTGTCACAGCCTCCCTTTGTTTTGAGTGGGAAATGATACTCTACTTTACTATCTTAAGCTATTGGCTGAGGTTGTGGGGTGCTGGTAAAGCAGCTACCATGTAAACAGCACTTTGCACGTGAAACTAGGGATGTCTCCTTATCTGCTTGAGATCCTCTTGAAAGTGACACTGCAATGGCACTACAGGGTTTCTGAGTCCCTCAGTGGTTCCTGACCAAGTTTGCTTAATTTACCACTTCAAAAACATTCTGTTCTAATTATCACTCATCTGCTTTTTGACTCATCTGTCACTGTTTGCAATGAAGACTTTGCCATTGACGTGGATAAACAATGCTGTTTGAGATGTGAGCCAGAATGGAATTCAGCTCGTTCTCCCAGAACTGAGCTGGCTTTGCAGAGCTAGTGGGAATGAAAAAATTATAACAATAAGTAGATAGGGTTTACCGTGACACAGAGACAAAATGGATCAAGCAAGGAAGCTTTTTTTCTTTTTTTTAAACAACTCTGTGAATACAGTCTAGGTCTGAAAAGCGTATTGGGCTTTTCCAGGCAAAAACACGCAACACATCTCATACATTGCAAAGATGTTCTAGTTCCAGACTGCCCTGTGCCACTGAAACTCTCAGGCAACTTCATGATAAGGAGTCCCTGGACGTACAAGAAGTCCCACCACGGCGCTTTTGTCTGAAGCTATTGTGAGTGGTTGACCAACTTTTTCTTCCATTTGCCCTGTTCTACCTCATTACTGCTTGCCTGTCCCGCTGCTGTATTCCATGGTGACGCACGCCAGGCCCTAAGCTGCTAACCTCAGCAGTGGCTTATTGCATCAGAGCTTAAGGTGGCATATTTGTGCATTGGGAAGATAAACCTCTAATCCCTCTCGTATGCCCAGGTACAACTATGAACGGCTGCATTTGCCATTAGATAGTGGCGGTGCTCTGGCCTTGGCAACACGTGTGAAAAGTTAATTGAGAGGGACTTAGGATGAGCGGAGTGTGTGTGAGGACGTGGTAGTTTCACGTTAACGTGAAGGAAGACCTTCGGGACTGTCCAGCGTGATCATGGCCTGCCTTTGGTTACGGCCAGACAGGTCTTCCTTTGTCGGCAGTGCCAGCACTTTAGTTCTTTCAGACCTTCCCCTCTTAGAGCGAAGGTTTCCCAGCTTGGTCTCTTCTTTAAAGAGAGTACAGAGCTTTGTGCTTTTTGCTTTTAAACTTTTTGCATGTGCTAAGCTAACCCATGGGGAACACTGGTAAAAACTAGGCCAGGACTGAAAGAAGTTTATTAAGGCCAAGAGGACGTGAGCTTCTGCCCACCTTGCACCCGTGAGTTACCGACTGCTAATGAGAAAGGTGATAAACAGTGGGTGGAAAAAAAGAGAAGAGATGGGGAAAATAGCTTTGGAGCTTAAAAGATTAATCACGATGGTGTGGACTGTGAGGAACCACCTTCTCCAGAAGAGAGATCTTCTGCGGTTGGCTTCATTGTGCTCACTCTGCTGTACATGTTGTCCCATTGCTTCTGAAAAATTAAGAAAAGGTAATGTCTAACTCAGTTGCTGGTTGGCACAATGAACGTTTCAAGCACAATTGAGTGCATTGAGTGGGGAGGCAGGGAGACACGGAGGACATGGGATGGCTTCCCCTATGGAATTTGATGATTCTGCAAGGTTTTGGGGAGACCGAAGGTGTCTGTCAACCAGCATATGAAGTTGAGTGTTGGCTTCAGCTCAGAACCTTCCCCTTGTCCAGCAGCTTTCTCAGTACCAGTGCAGAATGATACCTGTCCAGGACAGATGGACTAGGTTATTTATTAGGTGTTACCAGTGTAACTGGCGTGACCCAAACCACATGCAAAGCCAGGCACAGAGGAGATGGTACAACTGGAAATCTGCCAGCGGGGTCAGTGTTTCACTGTGGTGTTCAAACCTCCCCAGCCAAATCCTGTAGCAGAAAGAGGTGGCTGAGAGCATGTGGAAGAAGGGTTGGTGATGCTCGTGCTGCCTGAGAGCACCCTTCTGCAGCTTCCCACAGGGGATGGCAGGTATGGTGGGGATGGCTCTCCAGTGGGGACTAGCTGCTGTCACGGACCTACTTTCCCCTTGTAAGAATGGGCCTGGGACACCCCTCTATCACTGATGGACCACACCACGCCACATCTGCCCAGCCCAGCCACCATCTGCAGCCCCCAAACCCAATGTTGTGGGGTTTTGAACCACAAACTTCCCTCCTGTTAGCAGGGGACAGAAAGGAGCTTCTGTTTGTTGGCGAGAGCCGAAAGCTCAGCCTGGGAGCCTTGACAAAGTGCGGCCAAGAGAAGGATCCCCGTGTGCCTTGCCTTTTCCTGGTGCCTGATGGTAACACATCCCATTCCCAGTACCTCTCTGTGGGGAAACAGGCATTTCACACGGATGGGCAGCGTACCCCTGAGTGCCCATGGAAGGTGGACTGGGGACCTTGGGGGCGGGGGGGCAAGTGCCTCCTCTGGGCGACAGCAGCGTGAGCTGTGGATGTCCGACTCTGGATCGTGGGGTGCAAAGACTGCCATGGGTGCAGGGCCCACCCCAAACCCTTGCTCCCTGGGGAGCACAGCCATGCTGAGGAGCGAGGCTGTGTGAGTGGAGCTGCCGTCTGGTTTGGGCCCCCCCAAATGAAAGGTGTGGTGCAGAGCTACCCCTTTATATATGACCATGAGCTGTGGTCTCCAACAATGACAGTGCGGGCCAGAAACAGGTGTCACCTTAATACCTTCCCAGGAAAGCCAATTACCCCTGGATGATTATGGTTAATAATTCTTTAAGCCCTAATCGCGCTGACACCGATGCCTGGAGCTTACCCCAGGGGGGCACTTTATAAGGGGCGCCCCGCGGAGGTGAGCGTAGCCACTTCTCCTCGGGGTGACAGCGAAGGCTGAGAGGTGGCGGGAGCCCCACTTCAGAGGCGATCCCCCCACGCTGAAAAAACACCCCTGAGCAAGAGCAAAAGGCACCTCCCGAACCGCAACCATGAACGGGACAGAAGGCCAAGACTTCTACGTGCCCATGTCCAACAAGACTGGGGTGGTGCGGAGCCCCTTCGAGTACCCCCAGTACTACCTGGCCGAGCCCTGGAAGTTCTCGGCGCTGGCTGCCTACATGTTCATGCTGATCCTGCTTGGCTTCCCTGTCAACTTCCTCACGCTGTATGTCACCATCCAGCACAAGAAGCTCCGGACGCCTCTAAACTACATCCTCCTGAACCTGGCAGTCGCCGACCTCTTCATGGTCTTTGGAGGCTTCACGACCACCATGTACACTTCGATGAACGGGTACTTTGTCTTTGGAGTAACAGGGTGCTACATCGAAGGCTTCTTTGCTACGCTGGGCGGTAAGTTTTCCAAATATTCAAAAATCTTCTGCCAGGAATTGCCCCAGATTTTAGGAGGGGGAGGGAGGACACCCAGATGATGTTGGAAGAACATGGTATCTGGAAGGTCCTTGGTCTGCTGCTGATGTGGGCCGAGGCAGTTGCAGCGTTTCAGGGTGGGAGGTGAAGAAAGTGACAAATGACACTTTTTTTTTTTTTTTGACCTTATTTTGGTAGCCACCTGCTCAGTATCCTGAGAACAACAGTGCAGCAATGAAAAGCAACCAGCAGCAGATTTTGCAGTTGTTGGATTTGCACATCTTTTTGGCTTTCTTTCTGACTTGAGAGATGACAAATTTGTTCCTCCTGTTTCGTGGGGCTGAGTCTGCCATTCGCTCTGATGCGGTGCGTGGTGGTGCAGGCTAGCAAAGCTGGCTCTCCTCCCCATGCCGCCAGGCTTTGACCGAAACAGATGTTAAATAAAAACTGTGTGTCTAAAAATGTCCTCCTCTGTTCAGCTCAGCCTTCAGCCACAGGCAACTGTTTTACTGGTTTGGTCCTTGTGGCACAAGTTTCCTGGGAAGCTGTGGGTAGCGAGGGGAAATCCTGGGATGATGGACACTAATCACATCTCAGAGTGGGACCGTAGGCTTGCAGGAGCCGGTGCTGCCCGGGATGAGTGGTAGGAGCCAGCCATGGATCTCAAAATGCAGCAGCAAAGTGGTTACTGTGGGTCAGGAGGTGTCTTCTCACGCCTTCCTGCTGCATCTGCACTTGGCCTTCGTTCATTTCTCTTTCCGAACCCTTGGTGGAGATTTACCTGCTGCCAGGGGTCTCCCTCGGGAACAACAGTCCGAGAAGGCCTCGCGCTGCCATCAGTGCGTTTTTCTCCTCCTGTTGCTCAAAGTCCCTGTGCCCCCATCCCTCTCTCTCCCTGGTGCAGGTGAAATTGCTCTCTGGTCGCTGGTTGTCCTGGCTGTTGAAAGATACGTAGTGGTCTGCAAGCCCATGAGCAACTTCCGCTTCGGGGAGAACCATGCCATCATGGGCGTTGCCTTCACCTGGATGATGGCCTTGGCGTGCGCGGCTCCCCCGCTGTTTGGCTGGTCCAGGTAGGGAGGCAGGGAGGGTGCTGTGCCCGGCGCCTGGGGCCACGTGAGCCTGGCTGGCGGCGGCTCGGCCGTGGCTTCCAGCTGGTCTCCTCTGCGGGGCGCTGACCGGCCTGGCTCACCTTGCAGGTACATCCCCGAGGGCATGCAGTGCTCGTGCGGGATTGACTATTACACTCTGAAGCCAGAGGTCAACAACGAATCTTTCGTCATCTACATGTTTGTGGTTCACTTCATGATCCCGCTGACAGTCATTTTCTTCTGCTATGGGAACCTGGTTTGCACTGTCAAGGAGGTGGGTACCTGCTAGTGGTGGTGGGCCAGGGGCCACCCCCGTCCCCAGTGCTGGGAAGGGGCCCACGCCAGGCTCCAGACTGGTGACAGAAAGGGCCCTCAGGGGGCCAGGCTGGCCCTCCACAAAGGGGGAAATAGCAAACTCCAGATGTGCAGCTCAACTACCCCAAGCCCCGACGCCGCGTCCCATGCTGGCACAGCCCTCCCCAGCTCCATCACGTTTCCATTCCCTTCTGCCCACAGGCTGCTGCCCAGCAGCAGGAGTCTGCCACCACGCAGAAGGCAGAGAAAGAAGTGACCCGCATGGTCATCATCATGGTCGTCGCCTTCCTGATCTGCTGGGTCCCCTACGCCAGCGTCGCTTTCTACATCTTCACCAACCAGGGGTCGGACTTCGGGCCCATCTTCATGACCATCCCGGCTTTCTTTGCCAAGAGCTCTGCCATCTACAACCCTGTGATTTACATCGTAATGAACAAACAGGTAACTGCCAGGATGCCAGGCGATCTCCTCTTTTGTGTTTCTCTTTATAAAAGCTTGCAGAGAGTTACGGTCCCTCGAGGTACCAGTGGGCTGGGAGGGGAGTTTGTTTCCAGGTGATCTTGTTCCAGCATGCAGGAGGGCGACTGTGCAGCTCATCCTTGGCATTGCATAAATCTTATAAATGCAAGCCCATCCCGTCTGAAATGACCCAGGCACTGGGTTGGTGGAGGAGCTGGGGCTGCGTCCACGCTGGCCCCAAGCAGCAGGCAGGGCTGGCAACAGGCAGCGGGGAAGGAGACTCCACCAGCATGGCACCTCCCGTGCCGCAGTGGTGGGGGCTTCCAAGCAGCTCTGCCAGGCTCGGAGGCAGCCCCACAGCCAGAGCTGCCTGGCATCCCCCTGCCTCACCCTGGGCTTCCCTCTCTTCCAGTTCCGTAACTGCATGATCACAACCCTCTGCTGCGGCAAGAACCCACTGGGCGACGAGGACACGTCTGCCGGCAAGACAGAGACCTCCTCCGTCTCCTCCAGCCAGGTCTCTCCCGCATAGGCCCCGCCAGAGCGGCCAGTCCTCGGGGCGTGCATCGCCGCCCCGGGCGCACGAACCTAGCCCCGCCGCTGCCACCGCCCGCCCCCGCTTCACCATGGCCACAGCCCCACGGGGCGGGCTCCTCTCTGCTGGCACTAGGAACCCTGGGAACACGGCTGTAAATGTGTACACATGTTTTGTAATTAAAATGCAAAGGCTTAGCTCCTCCGCTGGCGTAAATCCATGCTTTTCTGTTGACTTGCCGAGAGCTCGCGCACCCCTGCTCCGAGTGCAGACCCCTGGGTCTGACTCCCCCGCCACGCCTGCACGCCCTGCGCTGCCATGCGCGAGCCCCAGGCCGTGGCACAGCCACCCTCGCCTCCCTCGCCCCACCTCAACGGCCTGGCAGAGGCCGAGGCGCATCTCTGCCTCTGCCGCCGCGGGAGCCGGAGCTGGGGCCACTTCCCAGCTCTGCCACTGGAGACAGAGCCCAGCTGGTGCGGCCAGCCGCTTGGCCCTGCCGCGCCCCGGCTTCCCAGGGGCAAGTCTGGCTGCTGCGAGGTGCCCCCAGCCCTGCCAGGTGCTCCCACCTCCAGCCCTGCCCCACCTCCAGCATGTCAGAAGCCCCGGGGGGGCACCGGGACCCCTCCAGGGGGGACGAGACGGGGTACCGGTGCACATGGACCCCTCCGTACCACAGAGGCGAGGGCTGGGGATCCTGCCCAGCAAGCAGGTGGCACAGAGGGGACCTGGCAGCACGGCATGGCGTGGCACAGCACAGTCATGTGTGGCCGCAGTCAGATGTGCTCAGGGAGGGCTTAGTGCTTGCTCCTGCAGGTGCCTGGTGGTGCAGGCAGCAACACGCACATGGTGTTTGCACCCTCAGCAGCAGCCCCGCTTGATGTCCCCCCAGCAGGAAGCACCCCCTCCCCGCAGTACCGCTGTTCATCCTTGGGCATCTTCGGGCCCCCTGCGGCCCGGGGCCATGCCCTGAGACACACTCCTCCCGGTCCTCCCGCGCACCTCCCCGTTTCAGCTGCAATCAGTTTGGCATCAGCCCAAGTAGGAGGTTTTGGCCAGTGCTTGTGCTTTTGAGGATTGATCGGTGCATCGCTAAGCTTCCCTCCGTGCTGTAGCAGGCAAGACATGGGAGCATATGGCTCAGAGACGTCGACATATGTTTTAAGCGCTACAAGATGGCATATTGCAATTGTAGCAGTGTTCTTCATTTTTATTTTTAGCTCAGTTATACAAATAAGATGTTTTTCTCGCTGTTCAGTGTTATCAACATTTGAAACTATTTTTGTACATTATTATCCTCTCTGATTTCTAATCCTATGCAGCTTTGCACGGTCTAATAGGGAACGTATAGAACCCATGCGAGTTAAGCCTTTAATAAAGAGCAATTTGCAAGTACAATTCTCTCATTATTTTTTTTTATCGATACTTCTGCATATTCAGTGAAATCTAAAGATTAGAGGTTTATGAATAATTCAGTGTTTAGGCTGATGTCTGATTCATGTACTTCAAATCTGGGAGCTAGTTTTGGAGGGAAGAGGAGGAAGGGTTTGGTGTTTATTTGCTGTCCGCGAGGCTGTGCTCCATGGGAGCCGTGTGATGCTTGGCACTGCAGCTTTCCCACCCGTGCCGGACTGGTCCCGGCACATGCTGGTGATGTCCTGGCCCTAGCCCACAGGCTGTTGCCCCACGCGATGCCCAGCCCTACAGCTGCTGCTGGCGGTGGTAGGGGCAAGCAAGGCTTTGGGATGCCCAGGCAGGTGCTGGAGGCATCACGGAGCTGCTGGAGAGGTGATGGCCAGACCCAGGAGGAGGAGATGGTTGGAAGAGATGCACCCATCCCTGCTGTGGTGCCAGCCCCTGCAGCCCTCCAGTGTCCCCACTGGCCCCTTCCGAGGGAATTCGGAAATGGACTGGAATTGGAGCTGGGAACGGGCTGGTGGTGCTGGTCCGGGGGAAACCAGGCATGCGAGGCCCAGGCACTGGGTACCTCTCCCAGCTGCTTGCTCCAGACCTGGCTCCTGTTGACACCTCGGTCCCCTGCCAGGATCTGGCTGCTGGGCTCAGCAGGTGGGCGCAGACCTTGACAAAGGTCTTTCTGGGCAGCGCTTTGCACATACATTGGTGCGGTAACGTCTGCTGAGTTGGGCCATAAACCAGCCCTGCTGTCACGTAATCCTGGCCCTGCCTCGGGCTTGCAGCTCCCCCACGGCTTTGGCAGACGATGCGTACGAAAGGCCCATGACTCTTGCGTAAAGAGGAAGGGACTGATGCGGCGCGCTGTGGAGAAACACAGCGGTCCCCAAGGTGGGGACATCCGCACTGTTCCTGCACCAAAGAGCAGCTGGTGAATTACTCAGGCTGGCCTCGTGAGCACAGGCAGAACAGAAAGTAGCACAAATATCCTGCCCCACTGGAACAGCGGGGGAAGTGTTCATAGGATCGCAGGAGGACTTATTTTTAACATGGCCATGACACAGAAGTGTCCTGGGTGCCTCAGGGACCCTGGATGGCTGAGGGCTCAGCTCATACCTGGCCCATGGGATGATGCTGTCCTCGGCATGAGGTGGTTGGTGTACCAGGAGCCGGCATGGAGGGGACATGGAGGGGCTGCCCGTGCGTGGGGCTGGCAGCGCTCTCCCCCAAGCATGGTGGGATTCAGCGTGCAGGGACGAGTCGGGGTCCTGCTCGCGAGCGCACGCCTGGGACTACTGTGGGAGAGTCGCTCCTCCTGCCTTCGCTGGCCAACAAAGCAGGTCTCTATTTTCTTCCTCTCATTTGTGGGATCATTTCCGCCCCGCCCCAAATTATCAGGCTCCCCTGGCAGTGCAGCCCTCCGCTTCCCAGTGGGGCCATCCCAGGCGAAGGGAGCTGGCACGTCACACCAGCACACTGGGAACGGGTCCCGTGCGGGCCCCGTGCAGCAGGCTGGCCCCCGTCTGCCCCACAGAGAGTGCCGCCAGCAAGCTGCAATCCCAGCACCCTGCCACCCACCAAGCAGCGGGTAGGTGCCTTTCCCTGAGTGTTCGGGGTGATCACGCTGTGACCCCCCTCCATCTCTCGCCCCTCTCCAAACCCTCTGCTTGGATGTGCCCCTTCTTCCTCCAGCCCCTCGCAAAGCTTTAGCAAAGGGCACTTGGCTTCCCAGCCACCTGCTCCCACCAGGGTGGCAATCAGAGCAATTAGCTGCTACCCAGCCCCTGCAGTTAGGGTGCTAATCAGATAAATTAGCTGAAAGTGAACTGAGCCTGTGAGCAAGGGCAGTGGTGCTGTGAGTGGAGCTGGGGCTGTCTGGGCTCCAGGGCTTTAGGCTGGTGTGCTCCAGTGGACCTGCTGCCATGGAGCCTCAGCTGGGTAAGGGTTTTGCTGAGCACTGTGGGGTCTTGGCAGAGCTGTGGCTCCCGTGGGTCTGGGGCTCTGCTTGGGCTCTGGTGGCCACGGTCCCTGTGAGGCCATGGGGATGAGCAGGGTTGTAGCTGCTTGGCTTCGGGGGGCTTTGCAGCCCTTGGGGGTGTGAGTGCCTCGGGGCTGGGCCTGGGTCCCAAGAGGTGCCTTTTGTCTCTCTCAGCAGCTGAAGCTGCTGGCACAGCCCAGCTGCCGGGTCTGCTGGCCCGGGGCCGGCGGCGCTTGCACCCCCCCACCCTGCACATGGTCATTGAGGCGCTGCAGGCCCAGGATGAGAAGAAGGGTGCCTCCGTCATTGCCATCAAGCGGTTCATCCTGGCCAAGTATCCTGCTGTGGACCCCATCCGCCTCAAGTACCTGCTGAAGCAGGCGCTGAGCAAGGGGCTGAGCCGTGGGGATCTGGTGCGGCCCCACAACTCCTCTGCCATGGGGGCCACTGGCCGCTTCAAGGTGAGCAGGGGGCTGCTGGCCCCAAAGCTGCGGAGCTGGGGGCTGAGGTGCTGCCTGGCCCCACTTCCACCCCTCTCTCACCCCCAGTTAGCCCCTGAGAAGCTGCAGCACAAGCAGCTGCCGGCCCAGGCAGATCCTGACAGAGGACAGGCCCCGAAGCCGGGACGGAAAGGGACCACCAAGCCGCCCCGGGCCCCCGCGGCGGGTGTGCGACAGCGAGGTAAAGGGCTGGTGGTGCCATGAGCCACCCCAGGGCTGCCCTGGCCCTGTGGAGAGGCCCCTGCTTGGGCTCATCCCCTGCCCCTTCTCCCACAGGCACTGCGGAGGAGAAGCCAACAGCAGCAAAGCAGAAGCCGAGGGCAAAGCCCACAGATGTAAGTAGGGCCCAGTGGTGAGGCTGGGTGGCTCGGGGCATGGCGGCAGCCTGACATGCTCTCTCCCCTCCAGGCCCGGCCACCAGCAGCAGCGAAGCCCAGGAGCGATGGAGCAAAGACCCTGCATGCTGCCAGCCGCCCCCAGGCCCCTGGCAAAGGGTGTTCAGGCCCCCCCGTGGCTCCAGCTGCTGAGGGTGCAGGAGGGGGCAATGGTGACAGGTCCACAGGTGCTGGAGCAAAGGGGCCCCGAAAGGCCCCAGTGGGAAAGAGCAAGGGGAAGGCACCCAAGGGGGCACAGCAAGATGCCCCCAAGGTGAAGGGGGGTCAAGGCAAGGCGAGGAAACCCCGGGCAGCCCCAAGAGCTGGCCAGGGGGAGGCTGGGCTGAGGAAGGCAGCCCCCACCCCAGCAGCCAGGAAGGCCCCATAGCGGATCCCAGGCAGCCCTGCTCACTGTGGGAGCCTAGCCCTGCTTCCAGCTGGGTGCAGGCCCTTGGGGTCTGGGTCTATTTTAGTCCCCAGGACAGGTTTTAATTCTGTGTTCACCTCCTGCTAATAAAGCTGCTTCACTCCACTCATGAAATGGCATGACTGCTGCCCTGCCTCTGCCCCTGCACTCCCTTCTCCCAGTGCCAAAATCCCCCAGCCCTGGCCTTGTCCTGCGTGGCATGGCGGTGAGCTAGTGCTGCAGGCATGGAGAGGTGCCCTGTGTGTCCCCAGCTGCCGGCTGCGGTGGCACAACTGACCAGCCAGCAGTGCCAGGCTTTGGGGGCTGTTTCTGTGCAGGCTGGCAGGCAGGCTGGCAGGGAGCCCCAGTGCCGGGTGATGGCACAGGCAGGGGGCCCTGGGACCCATGGGACAACATGGTGGCACCCCTGGGCACTGTGAAGCTCATGTTTGGCCAGTCCTGCCAGTGTGGGGCTGTGGCACCTGCAGCCTTAGTGTGGAGTAGGCATCCGGCCCTCTGCCCTCCTGCCTGCCCTTGTGCTAATGCCTGGCTGAGCGGGGATTACAGGAGTGCTGGGGCAGCAGGTCTAGGTGCATGCCATGGGCAAGGGTCCTAGTGCTGGGGGGAGCTGCCTGCGCCCTAACCATGCTAAGAGGACAACAGAAGTGTTTTAGGGCTCCAAAAAACTTTGAGGTGTTTGCTGTAGGCTGCAGCATTGCTCATGCTGTTGTTATCTATCAGTGGCACAGTGCCCACCTCTAAACCTGTCTTGCTAGCTCCTGTGGGTTAACATATGAACACTTTCATTTAATAGCTTCAAATGCCTGAATTTCTCTTGCTCTGCACAGAACAGAGCCCTTCTGAAGGTCAGCCTGATAATGCAAAGGGTTACAGTCCTCCTGGGCAGGAAAAAATAAGTGGAAGTAAAACTCTCTTCCTAAAGAGGATTTTGCTAATCTTCAGCTGGCCTTGCCAATGCCCTCCAAGGCTCCTGGCCTTGCTTTGGGGCTTAAGCAAGAGCTGAGCAAACTAACTTCTCTTTAAACTTCAGCCTTGGCCATGTTGATTCATCTTTAATGGAGCCAAAACTTGTGTCCCACCAGGGATAGGGTGGGGATGCTGCAGTAATAACTGAGCAGAGCTCACCTGGCCCTTTGGCAATGGTTAACCTCACAAAGCACTGGTCGCTAGCATGGAAATGTCCCGTAACAGAACCTGGCAGGAGCTGCGTCCTCTCTCACCAGGCACCCAGTGTGAAACACGAGGCGCTCTCACTTTGAGAGAGGCCAAATCATTTAATGCCTGGATTTAGCTTTACTAAGAATCAACTTTCTAGTGGGAAAAGAAAATCCCTCTGGTGACTGGAAAGAGCAGCTTTTACTGGGGGAGGTGGAAGAGAGAGGATTTAGCAATGCCATGGTTATTAAGACCTACGGGCTGCGGCTGGTGTCGTGGCACTGAAGCCAGAAGCCTCGAGGGCTGGCGGCAGCTGTGGTGCAGAGCAGGCGCTGGGCTCCCCAGGGCTGGAAGAAGACACTGTCTTGTGGGCTGATGGCACCTGGCAGAGGTAAGGGTGCCGGGCCCTGGGTGCTGCTCTGGTGTTACTGGTCTTCGCATGTGCAGCACAGCGTGCGGTTAGTTCAGGTGCATGGTTGTGTCCTCGCGCGGATCTGCCCCTTCCCACACCAGCTCCTGTTCTGGTGGGAGCCGTGGTACCGGGGAGGGGGAGCAGTGCATGCCCAGAGCGTGCTCTGCAGGAAACCAGGGCTCTGCAGCCCAAGGGGTAAAAACCCACCTCGTATGGAAACAAGGTGGCGTCAGCTGAGCTGCCAACCCTGAGCACAGCATGTCTCATACACGCAAAGCTCGCTGCGCACACCTGAGAGCCGCCCTCCTCCCCGTGCTTCTGCGCTGGGTGAGTGCGGCGGTTGGCAAGCTGGAGGGGGGCATGGGAGGAGAGGCACCCCGTCCTTCGGCAAGGGACGGCAGCCTGACCTTGTGGGTGGCAACGGGCATCTTCCACAATGTCGTGTGCACACAGGCAGGAACTTCACTACACAGGTTTCAGCACCTTGTTTTATTACAAAGATCGGCTTTTCCAAGAGTCTGCCACTTCCACTACACAGCAGGTAAGGGCACTACACCCACAACACGTGCCAAAGTTTAAAAACATGTTACAAAGGGCTCGGGGGTTCAAGGCAACACTACAAACCCTCAAGCTTCTGCTCCGTTGAAGTTGTTCCTTTAAAATGGTTGTAGCAACTACTTTTTTTTTTTTTTCTTTGGAAAAAATTAAATAATAAAGCAATAGGCCCCAATACATGGCCCAGTGACATCACCTGGAGGCAAACTATACTATCAGCTCACCTGTATCCTTTCCTTGTAACAACATGGGGCTATTGCTCCATGGCCCTTTCCCCACCTCCAGCCAAGCTCAACTTTCTCTGCTACCTTGGTCCTTCTCACACTCGCCTTCCCTGTGCTGGGCCTGCCTATATCTCTGGCAGCTATTCACAGTTTCTAAAGGAAAAAAAAAAAATTCAAGATTTTTTTGCGAAATCACTTTCAAAATAAAATGTAGCCCAGCTACATTCTTAGAGTTTCTATTCTGAAGCCACATCCTCAGCAAAGACATTGAAACCTCCACAGTGTATGCACTTTTTCTGTAGTTCTCTTTAAAAAAAAAAACAAAAACAAACAGCCCTTCTGTTCCTCCCCTTTCTCTCCCCTCCCCCCACCCCCTTTAACATACTGGATAAAGTCTATCATTTGTTTTAAAATAGATATCTATATACACATACACAATTCTGATGTTCCAATTTCTGACAAATGTGGCATTACTGGAAATGATGGGATGGAGGCCACCTGTCCATGGCAGTGAGTCACCCAGGAGGAGTTTTGGTGGACCAAAGTCATCTAATACCAGGTTGCATCCTTGCCAGCTGGATGAGTATCGGAGGCTTACCTTAGACCCTGCCTGGAGTGAGGTAGTAACTTTTTTTTTTCTATTTGGCAGTTTGAAAATGTGGTGGCTACAGCTGGATTTAGCTTTCATGGGCAGGTTGCCTTTGCCTGCATGTGATGCTGGCTTCAAGCACGTGGCGTTAGCTGCGGTCCAGCCTCTACAGAGGGGCCTGTGTGACGCTGGAAAAGACCGGAGCGATCACGGCTCCCCTGGCTGCAGAAAGGACAAAGTTGCCACCAGAAAGGAGAATGGGCCACCAAGCTGGGACTCGGGGGTTGCCCCAACGCAGATGCTGCAGGATGGCAGTGAAGTTTCTAGGTCTGCACAGTGGGCCCCTGCTCGCTGACCCCAGCGTAACGAGGCGAGGGACACTTTCTGCCTTTGTTTGCAGCTTGGGGTGCTGGAGCTGCTCTGCTGGCCTGCGTGAGTGAGAGCATCGTGCTGCCAGGGGGATGGGGTCCAGTCCCTTTACCTTTATGGGCCGAAAAAAAGACGGGATATGCAGCAAAACTGTGCTCTCTTGGTTGCTCTCAGGCAACAGCCATGGTGGGCTGGGTCCAAAGCAAGCAGAACAAGCTGTTTTCGGAAGACACCTCTGTAGCACTGACCTTGTTTTTGGCGATGATCGCAGGGAGATGCTGGAGCACGTGGGGCAGAGGGAGGGAAGATGCTACCTGGTGTTTTGCCATGCACGTGGCTCAAGCCCGCTCTGTCAGAGGGCTGTCAGCAGGAGCTAAACCCTGTTGGCATGAGTGGCATTACCGGGGCTGAGCTGGGGCAGTGCCATAGACGTGTGCGCAGCCAGCACGGCAGGGAGACAAGTGTGAGGCAGAAGTCCTTCCCCTCACCCACTACATCTGGTCTTCTGCTTCTAGGCAGAAGCCATGCCTGCGGCCAGCTGGCTGAAAGGTGGGTGGTTAGGGGACGTTCGCCTACCCACTGCAACTCCAGCTCACTGTGCATGCAGATCTGGGAACCTGGGGAAGGGGGAGCAGCCCTTCCCACACTGTCTAAGACGTAACACGCTCCCTCCGGCTCCGTAACAGCTGTCTCCATTAGGGGATAAAGTGCTTTCACCATGCCTTAGCCTACTTGGGAAGCAACTGCTTTGTCTCAGCCCCGAGTTCCCCATGTTGCCCAAGTCTCAGATGGAGGAGTGGTTATGTTTACACATACAGTACAAAAATTAAAAGGCACAAAAATACACAGAATGCAGCAGATAGTGAACAGTTGATAGAGTCCCTGGTGTTGGAAAAACAAGGATGTCAGAGGGATGGTGTGGGAGGGAGCTCAGGCGTTGCTCTGACGGCCTTTGCCATCTCTGCTCGTTGCTCCCTGAGGCTACCCTTCTGCTTTGTGTCTACTGTTACAGCTTCTGCAGCCCCATCCTCATCCTGAGAAACCACAAACAGGGATGCAGGGAACTGCTGGCCGCTTGGGCACTGATCAGAGGGAAGTGGTGAACTGAGCTTGCCACAAGTGTCACGTCTCCATTTCTGGCTGGCAGCAAATAAATTATGGGTGCCACAGTGCAGACCAGAGGGTTTTTGAGCTGCTTGGAAAGGTGTCTCGTGGCTTCTTGTTAGGTGAGGGAGCCCTTCAGCCGCGGGCCAGGCCCACCCCCACCACAAGGCTGGTTTGAGAATGACCCTGGCGGAGGCGATCCACGGTGGATCCACGGTGTATTCACGGCTGAAGGCAGGTTCCCTACGGCACTGCGCTGCAGAGGAGGTCGCTTCCAGGGCTGCAGTCGGCCTAGGCTTCGCTGCAGCACTCGTAGATGTTATCCTCCATGAGCGCAATCACTTGCTCAAACTTGTGCTGGAGCTGGGTGCGCTTCGTCGTGGGGTTGGCGTCCAGGGCAGCCACGATCTGCAGGAGACACGGGCAGGTGGGCGGCTGAGGCACTGCGGGCAGGGGTGCCCACCCGCCAACCCAGCTCCCCCCGCTAGCCCTGTTGAGCCTGAATCCCCACTGGACCTCCGACAGGGAGAGCCCACCCTGCCCCACAGCCCCTGCGCTCATACACCCCACCACCCTCCAGCTGCTCCAGGACACAGCCGAGTCCCTGGGCTGAGGGTGGGAGAGCGGGGGAATGCAACCGAAAACCATTGTAATAATGAAGCTCACGGCGCAGAGCTAGCCCGCAGCGTGGGGGTGCGGGGGGTCAGGAGCCAGCCAGGACCGGTGCCTCAGCTGGGGGCGGCGGGTGGCAAGTTATTTTGGGTGTGGACTGTATCAGCATGCTCTGCCCTCCTGAAAGCATCTACGGGTCTACACATCGGGCAGCCCTGCTTCAGTCCGGCCCAGCCAAACACTGTCAAAATCAGCCAGGAATAGCTGGCCTTCTCTTCCAAGAAGTCGTCAGCCAAGGGATAGGAGAGCAGGTGCATCTGTGTGCACATATATTACATATGTGCGTGGGATTATGCAAAAAACAATAATCCCTTTTCTGTGGGACTGGATGCAGGCGTCTGACTGCTTGGTTAAACGCACCGTTTGTTATTCCCTCTACAGGTATGATGGGGCCTGAGTGCAGCTGAACCCGCTTACCTGGGAGCGATATCTCTTGGCGTATTTGTATATCTCAGCCATGGCAACGTTAGTGTTGAATTCATTCCGGTATTTCTTTATAAAGACAGAACAAAGAGGAATATTAACATGATGCAGCAAGCGAGTTCAAGCCCAATCAGCAGGCATTAACTAGATTAAAAGAAGGTTTTGCATGGGTATTTTTGTTACTGTGGCATTGATGCAGCCGGACCTTTGACTTACCCCTTTAAGGAAGGTGCATTTGCTTACATCAGAAATGGTCTCCGTCTTTTTAAAACCAGCCTTAAATGCCCATGCTTGATAGCACTGTTTACCCCTCTGTGCTCAAAGCCATTTCAAAGGATGGGGCAGTGCAAGAGCTGGGCGGAGGAACGCCGACAGAAAAAAACCTGCTCGGTGGCTGAAGCTAAAACGCCGTGGGGAGATGGTTTGATTTTGAGGAAGCTGTGGCGCATCACTGGCAGCACTCGGATCCGGAGCGTGGCTGCCAGCTCCTGTAGCTGGTACCAGGGCCGGCATCCCGCACCCGGGCCAGCTGCCAGGGCCGGCTGCCAGCGGGCTGCCTGGGACTAGGGGCCAGCCCTGGCAGTTGGCGCCCGGGGGCCAGCTGGCCGGGGGGCTGTGGGACTGCGCAGATCCTTCTCCAAACTTCCTGGCTCTTTGGCACTGAATTTCGCTTTCAACTCCCAGTGGTGCCAAAACTAGTTAGGTTCAAGCTAACTCGTGGGTGTTTACTGCAGCTCTGGCAGTAATTGAAGATGCTTGGAATTAGGTCAGATGAAGTTTGTGCGTGGAAGTTTGAGGCAAAATATCCTTTCTTGTTTGCTCCTTCCAGCATCTAAGCAGTAGCTGATTGCAGCCTATCTGCATTCCCTGTTGCTCCCAGACTCCCGCTGGCAGCCAGAGCAGAGCAGGCTCGGTGCTCCTCGCTCCAGCAGGGCACCGAGCCTGCAGACCCGACCCCATCCCCGGCACGGGGGCATGCACTGGCCGAGCCCCCCCTCCACCCGCTGCAGCCCAGTGTGCCTTACCCGCGACTCCTCTGCGAGGTGGGCATTCATTTCCTGCTCGCTGAGCGGGGGCATGTCGTGGATTTGCTTGTAGTATCGCTGCACTATCTTCCTGTACTCGGGGATCTCCTTGGCGTACAGTAGTTTATTGGTCGGGGAGTCCTAGAGCAAGGGCGAGATACCGAAATCAGACACCGTATTGTTCCTGGCTGAAAACTTCTTATCCTGTTTGTCTGGCCAGAGTGCTAACCATCAGACACGGACTTCAGCTACAGCTTGGTTCAGGAATCAGCTATGTCTTTGGTCCTGGCTTTACACAGACAGGAGTGCGGTGGGACGGCACCAAGGCACAAAACAGCTAATGACAGAGGCGCTTGCTCAAGCACATCAAGGTGCTGCGGACAGGTACCACCCGCCTGCGGAGCCACAGCACCGTCCCTCTGCCCTTCTTCCTAGCATGAGCTAAACGTTTGTTAGCTACAATGCCAGTGAAGGTGGTCTATGTGAATGTGTTTTAATTTGCAGGAAGGGCAGGCTAAAAAGCATGCACAGGGTCAGGCGAGGTGGCTTGCTGCCAGGTGATGCTCTGCAGATGAGTGTAGCATGGCTGTGTTAGATAAAACACTTGTGCTCCGCGTGTGGAAATTGGTAACAGGAGAAGGGCTTCTGCATGCATTTACTCGAGCAGCCAGCTTAATTTAAACTGAAGAACAAAGCTCTCTCACAAGCTGAACTTTGTCAGCTGAAATGTTGCTCTTGGATTTTTCATGTAGCTTTGATTTATTTTGCATTGGCTAACCCAGCCTTCCTGGCCTATATTGAGTGCATGTAAAGTAATTAACAGAAAATACTGAGTTCTCTTGATTAATGTCAGCTTGGACAAAGGAGCCTTAACCTCCCAGCCACACGATCGGGTTGTACCAGTGAAGGCATAACCCCACCTGCACTCCTTGCAAAAACAAGCATGAATGATTTTAACCTCAAGGCAATCCTGCCCCACTGATATCATTACCCCAGGAATGAACTTGGCTGACTGGCCTAGCGTTGCCTCCCAAAGGGAAACAGCCCCAGGCTCGGGGAGACAGAGGGGAGTAAGATCAACGCGTCCCGCTGTCCCGACACTGGAGTGCAGGACTGCTCCCTGATGCTCGGACAGGTGGAGAGGGGAGGGAGGATTTTCGGAGGAGACAGGCACGGCAGGGCTCTAGCCATGGAGGCAGCATCTTCAGCTGTATCGGGCAGTAAATAAGGAGGCCCGGGGTAACTGCAATCTGCTGCTGCAATATGTAGCGTGGCTAATGCTGCAGGGGAAATGGGAAATGGGCACCAGGCTGTGGCACCAGATCCCACAGCAGTTTATTTTCAAACCCAATGACAAGGCATTACAGGAATATAGCCAAGTTACAGAGCCTGCTCACATTTTTTTTTCCCCTTGGAAACACAAAAGAAACCCATGCTGCCTCTTTTTAAGTTATTTTTTAATTTGTGTCTGATTTGTCTGTATTATGAAGAGATGGGTACTGATTTATTAACTGCTTGCACACTGTAGATGTACGGAGTCTGAGTCTGCTCTCATATTTGCAGTATCGAGAGCAAAATGCTGAAACCAGGGGAAGAATCCAGCCTGGAAAACATTCAGTGATATACTGTGTGTATATGCAAGCTGATTTTGATGCTGAGGATTTCTTCTTCCCACATTACTCAACAATTCCTTCACTTATGCTATTGTATTCCTGAAAAATGTTTCCATCTGCTGTCTGACTCCAGCTGACCCTTCTTCCCCTCATCCACAGCTTGACAAGGACAAATTGTAGGTGTTTTGTAACACATGCAAAAAAAAATCCAAAACCCAAACAAACAAAAAATCAAGCGCTCATTAGATCTTCCTCCAGTATTAACCTCTCCCAGCGAAGGCTTCCTGTTGCTCTCATTCTGGGGGAGGCACTGAGCAGCGCCTGCCTCCCGCCCCTCTCTCTGTAGGGTCCCCTCTACGTCACACACTGTGCTGCCGCCAGCCCCGGGGGTGGGAGGGGCGGCGGGGGACGATTTACAGCATTTCTTAATAAAACTTATTTATGTCGGGAAGTTTCAAATGTCAACACCGCACTCAGCCAAACCAGTGGGAGAACAGAAAACATGCACGCTGGACGTCTCGCTGCCTCCCAGCGCTGCACGATGGTTGCGTGGGAGCCTGATGGTGGGAGAGGAGACGTGGCCCGTGCAGCCTCGCATTTGCTCAGAGCAGGAGTAGCTTTCTAGGCTGCTGAGTCTGCCGGGCTCTGACCACATGCCAGAGGTGGCCAGTGTGTGATGGAGACACTGCCACCGGCGGGGAGCACCAACTGCCCTGCCGGCAGGGCTGCAGCAGCGCCCGACAAGTGCTTCCCAGGTGCTGATGGATGGTGTCAACGGGATGGCCCGGGGTGGTCCCCACACCTCCACATGAGCCAGGCCGGGTCTGTGCTGCCTGGGCAGGCACAGACCATGTTCACGAAGGCTCGGCTCGCCTCCTGAGCTTCTCACGGCTCTCCCAGGCGAGAGGCAGTGCAGAAATGACTGACAGCGCTGATTAAAGCTTCACCTGAAGCTACGTCATTTTCCATCCTGCCACTGGGAGTTTATATCGTCCCTCAGCTGCTGTTACGGGATTGTTATGCTAATGCTGTCCCCTAAACCAGTCGTGACTGAGGGAGCTGGGCTCCCCGCCGAGTCTGCCTGTGCCCCATGCCTGTGCCCAGAGCGGAGCTGACACCCACCGCCTTGGTACGCTACACCCCTGCCCGAGCCAACAACAGAGAATATTCATCTGCTCACGCACCAGCCCAGCCCTGTCCGGAAGCGTTACAGGCACTGTGCTGAGGGAGCTGGGTGCTCTCCTGCGACCGCAGGACAACTCATGCAGCCACTGGGTAACACCGAGCACACAAGCCAGCGGCTGGGTCTCCCTCCATCCCCTGAGCCTTCCAGGCTGGGGCCTTGCCCTTTGTCCATCCTACCTGTGACCGTGTGTTCCCACCCCCTGACCGCTCTTTGTGACAGAGGGGGTGCAAATTTCAAGCTCACGCCTCAACAAAATGATGGGGACAGGAGGGGGAGAACTCGTCTTTGGAGTCAGCCAAAACTCAAGTGCCTGAATGGGAGCAAGTGGCTCCCAGCCAGCCCCGCTGCTGGGGGAGGTTGGACTGAGTGACCTGTGACAGTCCCTTCCCACCCGTACTGGTCTGTGTCTATGACTGCCCGAGCAGGAGTGAGATGTCCTCTCTGGACGGTACCTTGCCCAGCTGCAGGTCAGACAGGGAGCAGGCGTCAATGAAGGCCTGGGCTATCACAGAGAGACAGGCGTCGATGTGGTCTGTCTTGTCAATGTCGAAGACGAACTGGGGGTTCTTCAGGATGTTGACCCAAAACCTCAGAGGTAAGCTGTGAGGGAAACAAGCCAGGAACACACACCAGGTGAATTTTTGTACTCCAGAGGGAGAGGGGAGGAAATGCAGGAAAGATGATGATAGAAAGTGAACAGTAGAGAGGGAAAAAAATGAGGAGCCAGGTTCTGCTGTTTAATCACATCCTGGTAGCATACGGCCCTCTGCCTAGCTAGAGGGGTGGGCACGCGTCTTCACCCTGAAGAGACATTTCTTCAGGCTGAAGCATGTGGCACGAACAGCAGACTTCATGTACAGCCTTGTCGAGGCAAGCGTATACCCTTGCTCCTTCAGCAGCTCCCTGAGCCAGCTGGGGTCCAGGACAGACACTGGCAGCTTTGCCTGCATGGGGCTGTCAGATCAGGCTTCCCCACTTGCTCATTTTCGTAGCAATGGTGTCAGCTCCTTCTCCTTCTTCCCCAACAGTAACCGTCATCTGGTTCTGATGGTAAGCCTGGACCCGTGAAATGCATTTCATGTGTCTTTTTTTCTGCTCTCTCATAATTTTCTCCTCCAGTTATTTCACTGCTCATTTGGCCACAACACAGTTTCGGTATATTGCTCGCCCTTCTTACCATCCCTCCTCAGCAGCTGAGGAGTGAAAGCTGCTATAAGTCTTTGCTCTACTGGCAATTAAAGGTAATGAAGGGTAAGCAAATCTGTAGCTCAATGGTTGTGTCTGCATGCCTGCTATCCCAGCCAAATTTGTTTTTAATTTTCACGTGTTGGGCTGGAAACAGTTACTGTCCCTGCAGCCTCAGGAGCACTGAGCCTCTCCTCGATGCTCCCTCCAAGCTCCCTGCTCTCCCTGGTTAAATCTCCTGGTTTCTCCCCTGCTCTATTTTCCCCCTTCACTTTGGCTGCCCCACCCCATTCCTGCTGCTCATCACATCCCTCAGCACCGCTCCCGGCTGGTCCCCAGTGCTGCGGTGCCCAGCAGCACACTACTGTCACAGCACCAGCTCCTGGAGTCCTGTGAATACCCTGGAGTCTCAGCTTGGTTACAGAGATAAGTCGGGAAAAGTGCCCGCAAGGGCTGAAAAGCCAGAAAGCAAATGAAAAGGAGCCAAATATGCTGTTTTCAAAATCTCCATGATGTTTTAAGACCTGACATGTTTTTGGACTCTGTCTCAGATCTCCAGTGCTTGGAGCTAACACCGTTGCTGTCTTCCGTTATCCCGTCCCTCTTCTGTTTCTCCTTTAATTATTTGTATTAGTGTGCCAGTTCATTCTGCCCTTTATCTGCCTTTGCCTCCTCTTCCAGCTTGCTGTTCCCCTGAGCGCTGTGTTTGTTCAAAGCTCTCCAAGCCCGTGTTTGGCCTCATGTTTCACTGCCCCCTCCACCACCCCTCCTGTTTTCCAAGTCCCTCTTCTACTTTTAGCAACCTAATGATTAGTCCAGGACACCAAGGCTTTGCAAGCTGCTGCTCCTGAGAGACAGAAGGAAGAAAAGAAAGAAGAGATTTCCTCTTCCAAACCTGTTGGTCTTCCAGATGTGTATAGTGTCAGGGTCTGTGATCCCTCTTTTCTCTGCTTGCTCCTCTAGGAAGTCAAAGAAATACTTCACGGCCACAGGTGGTTTATCATCTCGGATACTGAGAATGGCTTTGAACAAGTCGTCCAGGAACTTCTGCAGCGTGCCCTGTGGGACAAGCACACACGATGGAGCCTGGGGAAAGCAGCAGCACTCGAGCCCAGGAAAACAGCGTGAGGGGCTGTGACTGCTGCACACAAGGGGAAATCCTTTGCTGCCAGTTGGATAAAGCAAAAGAGAAAGGGGATGCTGAAGCAGGGAGGGAAAGGTTTGTTTGTGCATAGCGATATAATTAGCTTGCATTTGGGTTTAATTTCTTTTGGCATTGAGATTTTCTTTCTTACTGCTAGGATCTCACATCTGTGATTGTTCTGCACAGTAAATACAAAGAAGACTAGAGACTGCTGGCCATTCTTGTGATCTCTGCTCCAGTGAGGCATCATGCTGGGATTAAAGATGGGCTGGGAGCCCAACTGCTGGAGCTGAGCACTTGCAGAGAGTGGGGAAGTTCAAATCTGACTTAAGATCGCACAGACATTCCCAGAGCTGAGCATCTCCATCTCGTTTCCCAGCAGGATCTCTTGCTGGGGAGACGGGTTCAGGTCTAAACTGTGCATCATGAGCCCTGAGGCGGTCAGCATCCCTTTCATGTGCACAGACCCCAGACCAGCCCCAGGAGATCGTGTGGGGCTTCACGCAGCAGTGCTGCTGCTCAGAGGGTGAGCTGGAAAGCCGGAGGGAACCCAGGGAGTCAGTGGTGCCTGGCAGCGTCGCTAAACACACTCCAGCCATCCGGGACACAAAAGTCCCACCGCCTCTCGAGAGCGACCGTCCCCGCAGTGCTCCTTCCCTAGAGCAGGCTTCTCGCTACAGACCACAAACAATAATCCCACCTGCCACAAATGAGAGCGTCCTGTCTCCTACCTTTGTGGAGAGCAGCCTGGTCAGGTAGATCTCTGGTAGGACTTTCTTCCTATGGCTCTGTCTGTGGGACTTCTTATGTTCAACTGATTCATCGGTTGGGAGAACCTGGTCCAATATAAAACACATGTTCAGAGCGCTCCTCTCTGGAAGTGTCACACTGAATTTTCCTTTAAGTATAGAATTTCAACTGCATATAAAATTCAATTAAAAAGCAGTTACTGTGTTATAAAGACATCCTTATACGGCTTTAAAAAAGTGATTCATAATACTCGGCTTTTCTAACATTTGTTTCTCTTGCCTCTTATTGCCTCTCTCAAGCTAGACAAAGAAAATGAAACAATCCATCTCACTTTGCATGTTAGTCTGCTCGCCTTCCTGGTCTCTGTACAGTGCTCCTGTGTGGCTGCAGTTTAGGCTCCCAGAAGCAATGCACAAGGCTGCCGTGGAAACCAGCTTTTCTTAGATTTGGAAAAAGTGCAAGAACAATCAGCCAATATTCCTACCCTGGCCTTTTTAAAAACAAAAATAAATATTCCACTGGTCAGGTCAGTTAATTACTGCTCTATAATGACCTAGCAAGCCATTTAAGTCCATCTTGGCATTGTTTCACACGTGCACATTTGGTTTCCCGTCCCTTCTCCCTCCTTGCTCTGCGTGTATGCGTGTGTGTGCGCATGTGCGTACATGCACTGCGTGTTTGTACTCTATCGGAGCATGGAAACTTTAGCAGAGAAAAAAAATCAGGCTATAAAACATTGTTGTTGTCCATAACGCTTTTTTTCATAACAGCTTTTAGCAACGTTTAGCACTTCATACTTCCAGCGTGGTGCACAAGCAGGAACTAATAAATCTCCCCAGCCCTGGGAAGCAGGCGGCATGCCAGGAGCTCCCGGTAGGTGACTTGACCAAGGCTGTGTGGGGTGCTACCGGCAGCGCTGCGCCGTGCTCCGACCACGCTCCTGAATTCTCTGTGGCTGCTGACAGCTAGATCAGGCACAACAATTACTTTGCCATCCTGGTAATTTTTTATTATGTCCCGTAGTACTAAAGCTTGTCTACAGATAACCTTTCTGTGCCTCTTTGAGACCCTCTGAAGAAAACTAACGAGCCCTGATCCAGCTTGTTCATCACATCTGATGTTCCAGCCTGCAGAGATGAATTAAGTTAATACCAGCAAGGCTGAGAAGATTTTCCCCTCTTTCATCACATACGCTGAAAACACAGGACCCATAGACTTGACTGCAGGAGAGACGAGGGATTGCTGCGCACACAGAGCCAAACTGGTCACCTCTTTGCTCCCAGCGCTTCCCAGGCTGCCGCCTTCTGGGGGAGACGTCTCCCCGACAGCCAGCCTGGCAGCAGAGGACAACCTGGCCCCCCTGCCTGGCTGAGGGCTCACCACAGCCCAGGGCCTGCCTGCCCCGGTGCGGCAGGGACCGGCTGCTGCCGGAGACGAAACAGCTTGTTAGGCACCCGTTTGCAGGGATGAAAGCAACAGCTTCCATTGTCTGCTAATGGGCAGCCATCATGAAGGCGAAATATGTCAGAATACGCAGGAGATTAGATGGGCACCCCTCCACTGCTGCAAGGAGCCCTTCCTCCAGCACCCCGCCGGCCCCCCCGGGCTGGACCATGCTGCCTGCCTGCGCTCCGCCAGCGTCCTTGCTGTCATGGCAGCAGGACAGGTCTGGGGGAGCGGAGGCCAGCGTTGTGACCCGTCCTGCGGCATGCTGTGCCATGCTGCAGAGCGGGTGTCCTGGAGCAACAGCTCTGCTCCCCAGCAGTGCTCCCCTGGGACGGCAGGAGGGGAGAGCGGCCCCGGCCCCCCACCACGCAGCCACCCGACCCTGTAGCCAGGAGTGGGATACTTACCAAGTGGAAGTACTTCTCGGTGTCCAAATCTTTCACTGTAAAGAAGAAAGAGAAACACAGCAGCTCAGTCGGGGGACCCAAACCAAAACCCGTCTCCACATCAGGAGGTGTTTCGCTTTCCCCAAGAACGCCAACACCGAGCTGGTGTTCCCACCCCAAGTAACCTCAGCGTTTTAATTTGTTTTGGGGTTGTTTATTGCCTTCAGGGGCATGTGGCAAGTACCTCAGGAAGTACTTTAAGGAGGACTTGAGGTCTCCGAAGGGGTGTTTTAAGAGGGACCCAAGAGGGCATGAGAGCAGGATCAGCACAGGGGCACTCCTGCATCGTGATGCTCTGCGATGCCGTGTGATGCCCCACAACGCCCCGCAGCCCCGCACGCCCTGGGCCGTCTCCCAGCCTCGTCATCGGGGCAGCTGAGCCCCTCTTGCTCCAGCAGGTGAAAGGACTCCCATTGCAAAGACAGGCTCGGTGCAGGCAGCCTAGAGACAGGGTTTGAAACTCCTTGTTCAATGTGAATTTTTGTCTCCCTTGGTCTGTTCTGACTCTCTGCACAGCCTGAAACCTAGAAATATGCTGGCAAGAAACTGAACACGCTTAACTGGGAGGGAAAGGGCTTTTCCAATTAAGTGGTTTCAGATCCTTCCTTTTTTTCACTTTGTTAGCACAGATTGAATGCAAACCCCTAATGAGGATGTGAGACAAAAGGAGCAAACACCTCTATCTTAAGGGCTGGGAAAGCACTCAGCATGCCAGCAAGCAGAGGAGGATACTGGATAACACATTTTTAAAGCAAAACCACAAGCACGACACTTACATGTCCTGCAATGTGTATATCAGAAATGTATACTTCCCAGACCTTCTTCATTTCTCCTACAGAAGGAAAAGTGGCCACAAAACCCCACTTTTGCAAGTGACATAGACAAGCCTTAAAGTTAGAAGGGGTGTGGAAGCTGCTCACTCTCCAGGATCAGTCCCAGACTCTCGGGGATCTGTGACCTCTCCAGTGGCCACTGCAGCTCTGACCTGCTGCCCGTACCCCGGGCCAGCTGGAGCTCCCCTGCCCGCGCCTGGTGGGGAGCATTCGCTGCGAAGGGGAAGGGGCAGCACACGGCCCAGCAACAGCCGTGCAGGGATGGGCAGTGACGGGCAGGGCTATTCAGCAGCGCTGACACGGACGTCCTCGTGCCCAAGCCATTACAATCCCAGCCGCCTGTGGGCCAGCGTGCCTGCTCTGCCCGCGCTGTGCAGAAGCCCTGCTCCCAGCTCCTCACACCCCTCTATCCCCTTGGGCGCTGGCTGCAGTTTAGGCAATGCCACCATGCATGGCAGTTTTAATAGCTCTACGTGTCTCCACTTTGCCTGTCTGGCTCGCCATCGGTCCCACCTGGGACAGTTGCACTGCCGGTGCCTGCGAGGCAGCACTCAGACCTGCAGTCCCCCCAGGGAGCATGGGTACGTCGCTCAGCCATTGCAAGGGGGAACCCCGCGGGAAGGAGGGAGGTACATCTCCTGCAGCTCCATGGCTATCTCTGCCCCAAACATATGCTACAGCGTGGGCAAAGGGGGTTTGCAGGAGAGCAGTGGAGACCCTGCAGGACCCGGAGGGCTTCCTGAGCATGTCCCGGGCTGCCGGCTGGCCAGCTTGCTCAGTGGTGGCAGTCCCAGTCCACCCTCAGTGTCTTCCTTGGCACAAAGGTGGCCTGACCGATGCTCAGCTCTGCCCAACACGCCATTACGAAAGGGTGCTCTACGAGTGCTGGTAACATCAGAGCCAGCCCTGCATGGGCTAACACCACACCCCAACATCCAGGCAAAGGGGCTGGCAGCCGGCTCTCAGCATCCCTGGCCAGAGACACCCCTCTAAAAACACAAGTGTTTCTGCCCGGTCACTAGCAACAGGGGAAGAGAAGTGAGACATTACCTCTGCTCAGCGTGGTGTCCTTCTTGTCCGACAAACTCATGGCCAGTGACGCCCCTTCGGGGATCTGCGGATGAAGGGAAGAGCAGATGTCAATGACGGGGGCCTTAACGGTGCCTCCCACGGAGCTGGGAATGGCCCCGGGGAGATCCTGGGAGCTGGGGGACACTGGTGCAGTTGCTGCTCTGCCACAAACATCCTCTGTGCCTGCCCTGCCCCTGCTCCCCGGCTTGGAAACTGGGAGTAACAGCACTGCCCTGCGTAGAAAGGGTTTTTAAAATGCAAATACAAGATAGTGAGGTTCTCAAATCCGATGGGAATCAGGCAAATACATGTATTCAAGATACATTTTTGGATGTCGACACCAGGTAATTCAAAGAGGAAAGACTGTTACGCTGTGCAGATGCTGTTTTGCCTTTCCCCAGAAGGGGAGAAGGAACCCGGCCTCAGCCCGGCCCCGCGGGGCTGGTACAACCTCCCTGTGCTGCGGCTCCGACTCTCAGCGCAGCGGGGCACCATGCCAGCGGTGGGGCTCTGCAGCATGGCTGTTACCCAAATAATAACATTAATAGGCACTCAGCTCCGCTTTTGATTTTCCATGCACTGTTACAGACCAGTGAGGATTATGCTCCCAGGCATACCAGGGAATATGGAAATCGTATAAGAATTTCTGGTTTCATTTAATTTTAAAAGGAAAAGCGGTCAAGAAAACAATTTGATTCGCCACATTTCCCCACATTTTTGGCCTCTGCTCCTTGATGGCATCCCTAGCCCCTGCTCTCAGGGCAGGCAGCGACGGTTGTGCCAGTGATTTCAGCAGGAGCACGGATCAAGAGCACAGTGATACTAATCAGCCAAGCTGGTGGCCGTTGGGAATAGAATCTTTTTTTCCTCCTCTTTCTGTTGTCAGTAATAACTTGTTTTGCATGAAGAGTGTTTAATTAGTTTCAGTGTGTTCCAATATTAACGAGCTTCTCGCCAGGGCAGATGTCTATTCCCCGGAAGCTCTCACGGAGCTATGGCAACCTCCCTGCTTGTTCCTGATGATCCTGTTTTTGGAGGGGGAACCGCAGCTCGCCCCTGAGGCCAGGCAGGCTCTGAGGAAGCAAAGCTTTCTTGCAGCGCCGGCAGGTTTACCTTGTAATGTGCTAATGTGTTGAGTTTCTTCCTGCCGTCCTCCACCACCGAGGTGTCATCAAGGTCCCGGAGGATGTAGCTGTCGGTGCTGGTGGCAAACCACTCTGAACAGAGAGAAGGGAGAAGTGAGACACCAGCCCGAAGGAGGCACATGCAGCGGGGCCTGGGGCTCCGGGGATTGGTCACAGAGCACTCGGGGGCTGCACAGCCCCGCTGCCAAGGCCTCTGGGGCTCTGTGAAAGCAGAGCAGATGTTTAGCAATGGCCTCCGGGTCAGCCCCTGGGGTGGGGATTTCCAGACTAAGGCAGACGTGGATGGAGCTGGGAGAGGTGACAAAGCCTCTGCTTGGAGAGACAGGGAGGAGCACATCTCCCCTTCCCCTCTCCCCTCTTACCCCTGAGGGCCGTGTGGGACCTGCCTTGTGGAGCACCAGGCAGGTGAGATGCTGCATGGCCCACACGTGGCCAAGGTCGTTGGCGGCTCCCCGCTGGTCATCTATCTGTGATCAGGGGACACACCATGTGCGTCAGCTGAGAGGAGCGGGCCACCATCACTGCTCCAGCTCAGGGTGTTCTACAGAGACTCCCTCTGGCACTGACGACATCGAGCGTCATGCCTTGCGACTGCTGCCAGCGGGGGTGCGCCTCCATGGCCCGCTGCGTGGCACGGAGGCACCACAGACAGCATAGGTTTCCCTTGCCAGCATTGGGCTTGGATCCTTCTTGAATTCTGGGATAAGAGGTTGGCCACTGGGTAGATAAATGACAGATCTGAATCTATGGCAGGACAGGAGTCCACGGGCTCAGTTATAGCTGCTTATGGAGAGTCATGTATTAACAAGGCATGTGCAGGCTCAGGGCTGTTTTAGAGGGCACCTGTTCTGGGGTTAAGACTATAGACTTCAAAGGGTGCAAGTCCAAGCATCCCTCTGCTCAGCTTGGGCTTTCCTAAAGCTTCTTTCCAGTTACAAGGCTCCCTGCTGCCCACCAGGATCTGGTCCCATCACTCATTCCTGAAGACCATCCTCAGGAAAAGGCTGCTTTGATGTCTGCCCTTTCATCAGTGCTGCTTCAGCCATTGCCCTCTGATATACACCAAGAGCTACCATGCAACATCAGGGGCTTCATCTGTTTTTGTAAGGACTGGCTGGTCCAATGCATCCCGTCCTTACCGAGGTCGACATCTTCCACCCTTGGCCACTGGGAGTAGGGGACGTTCTTGCAGAAGGCCTCCAGAATCTTCTCCTTCACTTGGCTGAGTGTGTCCGTGTCCATGGCTCTGACGCTCAGGGAGTCCATCCCACAGCCTTGGAAGGAGACATTGAGGTTCTGTGGGCAGAGGCAGGGTTAGGGGTGACGTGCCCAGCTCTGCTGGCTCCCAAGGATGCGCAGAGACTGCTGCGCCCGCACAGCTCTTGCTGGTGTGCTCTGGGCCCCGCGCTGCTGGAAATCAGGCTGAACAAATGTAGTTATCTAGGCTTTACCACTAGTGAAGGGCCCTGATTTATAGCCCTCGGAGGCTGAAGGCCCCTGTTTGTTGACGGAGCCAGGAGGACACAGGGAGCAACACCGCAACCTCCTTTCACGGCTGCGTTGCTAATGGGCCTTAGCCCTGACATGCAGAGACCACTGTGGGGGCGGGAGGAAAGGTCAGTCTCGGTGACCAGTCATGTCCTCAGCTTCTTGGCTCCGACCGGTGACGAATGGGACCGCCAAGGCTCATTGCTCAGCCTCTCCCTGACGCAATGGGCCAAGCTGCTTTGTTTAAACAAGCTTTAAGCACACCACAGGCTGGGTCTGCTGTAACACTGGAGTTCACCACCAGCACCACCCAATAACCTGCTCGAGAACATACTGAACAGCAGAACAAGCAGCTGCAAGGGGCTGCAGGCTGCCACGAACACCAGCTCAGACCTCAGAGATGCCCAGATACTGCTACAGTCGCGGCAGAAAGCTGCAGGGCAATGAGAGTGATTCTTCCTATCAAAAACCCTCCCCTCTTTTGGGAGCTGCTGCCACACCAGTCAAGCGAGGAGAGGCAGAGTCCAGGTGCCTCCTCCTCTCGCAAGCTGTGCAGCCCCAAACTCTACAAGCATGGTGTCTTCCTCCCGCCCAGGGGCTTTGCTCTGGAACAGCCTCAGCTCTGCCTCTGCCTGAGTCCTTCACTCCTTGGTGTGTCTGAACCTGAGGGCAACACTGCGCCTTCATTTAGTGGTGGATGCGACCCTGAAGCATCTTACCGCCTGACTGCAAGCCCAGGGCAGGAAGCTGCAGATGCCGGGAGCATTGCTTGTGCGTAAGCACAGCTGCCTCTTAGACGGACACCTGGTGCATGTGAGATTCACAGCTGGGACTTGCACAGCCTAGAGGTTCCTTTGCAAACACTGCTTTTAAGTATCAGCATACAGAGTCGGCATCCTTGACTATGAGAACAATGTGAATGCACAGATGAAGTCCATTTTTTTTCCACAGCATTAAATGAAGATGTTTTTTCACACTGTATACTGTGCAGGTGTTTTTTAAAGCAGAGGTTCAGTTACCAGCAATGTCGGGGACTGCCGGTGAGTTAGCACTAACCCTGCATTGCTCTCCTTCCTCCAATGCACCCTGTTCACTTTTGTTTCTCCTCTTGCAAACAAAGTAGGAAGCAGACGCACTTCCCCTGCTCAGACTTATGAAGTTACCATTTCTGCCGAGAAAGCTAATACTTTGCACCCTGCTGCTAACCCTCTTGGTCTGTGCTGTAAATTTACAGGTCAATTGGTAACAGGAATCTGCAGAGGATGTGGAGCAGGAACCTGCTCTGAGTTACGGTGATGCACATCTGGGGTAACCCACTGACTTCAGTGAAGCTGCTCCAGATTTATGCCAGGTAATTGAAAGCAGGATTTGACCCAGGCTCTGGAAAGGCGTCTGCTGAGTTCTGTGTCAGGCACTGGAGGGAACCGAGCCCTTCACATGCACAGCCCTGTTCCCACAGGAGCCATTTTGCAGAACTGCTTTTCAGCACCACTCCTGTAACAGCCTGGGCAAAGCCCTCACCCCGGACTTGGGTTTGCAGGCAGCACCTTCCCACTGCTAGTGAAGATGCTCCTTTGCTGGGAATGGTAAGCCTGTTGCTTTAACTCTCTGAACATGGCAGAACAAATTTTCTTACCTCCCTCCACCCCTAATCTGAGGTACTCAGGTGACCTACCAAGGGACGGACACAAAAACAGTCATTAAGAGCCTTGCTCTGTAGTTGTGTGCTTAGGCAGCGGCAAGGTGCCTGCGCAGGTGTATAATTTACGTGGTTATTGCACCTGCATGGGTACCAAATCAGCCGCTTGCACAACCACCCTGCCAGGGTACGTGTCCGTCAGACCTCCGGGGTGTAGGTACTCACCCGCGGCTTTGCCTCGATGTTCTCCCTCAGGAGCCACTCCTCGTTGAGGGTGTACCTGGCTTTCCCTGTGATGGCATCGATGGACCCTTTGTTAATCTGCTGTTTGATCGCACAGATCAACAGGAAGAAGGGCTCTCCGACTGTCTCCTGGGGGAAGGAAAGAAGACAAAGTAAGCAAACTGGGCCTGGTGGCAGTAACTCCTTCCAGCGGCGTGGCGGGGACAGGCTCTGCATGGACACTGAAGGCACGTGAATACCCCGGTGTGCCTCCACGCACCGGGAAGCAGGACTGGTCCAGCACCAACAAGGCGCTGTGAACCCCCGGCCGTCGCCCACCAGCATCTCTTTGAGGCTGCTCAGAAGTTTTCAGACTTGTGGCAATGTGACAGCGCAGACGGGAAAGAAGACATAACAGCCGACAACAGCCACAGGCGATTTTCAGGGAGGGTGAACTGTGATTGTCAGCACCAACATACCCCATCCAACTTCTACAGCAAGGACTGTAGGGCTGTGGATTGCCACCAACAGGATGTGCCAGCATTTGCTGTCTCACGGGCAGAGTGCTCGGGTACTGCTCAGAAGGTAGGGGCATATGTGTAGCTGTGCTGAGTGGGTACGTGCATGCACGATGCTCAGCAAAATACAAATGTGCATTAATTTACATGTGAAATTACACATGAACTTCAGGGAGAATCTGGCACACTGGTACAGAGATGTTTCCTGCAGTCTGACAGAGTGCACACTGTACAGTGTACTGCACTCAGCAGGACAAGGATAGGGCCGATGTGCACAAAAATCCAGGTCTACAGAGATATTCGGACACCCAGCTTTCTGACGAAGGTATCAGCTGAACCCCTCGTTGCGCTGCCTGGTTTGCCATCGAAATCCATGGAAGTGAGCGCCCTGCGTGTGCCTGTGGCTCTGGGAACTAGCGTTCATACTTCTCATACCACAGCAGAGCCCTGATCACAGCAAAACAGAAAGGATCAGGGTCAACAAGCTGTTCCCATGCGCCAGCAAGCAAACACACCATTTAACTCCTTACATTCATCAAACTTTGTCTTACGGGAGAGAGGTGAACTGTGACACTGCTGCAATGAAAACAAAAAACATAACAGAGACCAGCTATTTGTGATGCGGTTCAGCTACATGGTTTAATGCCAGATTTCTGATCCACTTCTGCCTGCTACGCTGATGTGCAAGCAAAACATAAGCTATTTTCTTAAGAAACTTTTCAGTACTGGAGTACATCCCATTCTCCCTAATGTTCATGTGCAATTTCTTTCCAATGAGACAAGTGCAAATTATTGCACATTTAGGTACTTTCTGGGCATCGCACACACCCTGCACAAACATTCCTGCCATCTGAAATCCTACTCAAGACAACAGATATCGAATGATTTTGATATTTCTCAGCTAGGAGCTGCTAAATCCTGTTCAATCTGCTTCTTAATTAAGACTTGGTGATTCTTTTATTCTAATTGCCTTATAATTGCTAAAGCAATTAGTTTGATGTCAGTTTTGACTCGGCTGCATTCAGCGCAGTTGACGATAAGACACTACAGCAGGGCTGTAGGTGGGCACGCACCATCTGTGCCAACCCGCTTTATTTTCCAAGGGCAACTTTTTTTATGAACGCAGGGAAGCTCCTTGGGCCTTCTGCTGGGGTTTAATGACTTCCTGCAATGCTCCTTCTGAGCACGCAGCATAAAGCGGGCTCAGCAGCAGAGCTGCTGGTGCTGGAAATGGAGGAAGGCACAGCTTCCAGAAAGCAGAGAAAGACGTGAAGTCGTGGGGACACGGGGAAGTTGAGGATCGTGAACAGAGTGGGGAAAGTGTCAGAAGACATAAAGAGTTAGCTTCTGAGACAAAGGCAGGAGGACGAGAGAAGAGGCAAGGGGACGACAGTGACACCGAGACATCCCCAGGCTGCGGTACCTGCTTTCCCCATAAAGTGACGTGAACCATGGAGCACTGCTAAGCTGACCCTACACAAGTGCTGGCAAATCCTGATGATGGCTCTGCTATGAACAGGAACTCTTGTTTATGTCACATGTGTGTGAGCACACAGCAGGGACAAACCCAAGGCCAAATTCAGTGCCATGTTTTGCAGCCTGGCCCGTCCCCCCGTGGGAAGCTCTGGCCCCGGCCACGGCTCCGGCCACAGAGAGACGTGAGGGGGCTGCCAACAGCTACGTGGCTGCCTCCAAAAACACTAAAAAAGTGCGAGTCCTGCTGGTACAGGAGCTCTTTATGGCTTGAAACCAGCACAGGCTGCTGGTTGTGTGGCACCTTCCCGCACGTGTGAAGCTCTACTGGAAGGCGCAGCCGGGGAAGTGGAGGAGTGGGCGTTTCGGACCCGCCACAGCGTGCATGAGCAGGATCAGCCCCAGCGCTGGCCGCATGGGAAATAACGACAGCCCTCCGCCGGCGAGATACTATTTCTGTTTGGCTTTTTGGCTTTCAGGCTCAGGAACTGTGGGATGTTATGGAAATCTGCAAAAGTGCTAATCAGACAGCAAATTTCAAAGAGGGGAAAGAAGGGCTGGCAGGCAGGGACTAGAGATAAAATGGCAAACTTGGAAACCTCAAGCATTGTTCGCAAAACTCATCTGGAAATGAATCAAAACTGTCTTTGGACTTGGCTAGTTGGGAGAAAGGAAGTTTAACTAGAAGAGATCAGTGCTGATTCAGGACAAAAAAATACTTAAAAAAACACAGTCTGGGGCCTTTTTTCCTCCTATTGTGAATGTATTTTAATGAGACTTCATTTTCATTTTTGACTGAACTGTTACGGGCTCTTAAAGCTACCCAGGGCACTGAAATAACTTGGCAGTAATGGAAAGCACAGTTCAGGCTGGCATTACTTGAACTGTTTCACGCACGACGAGTGTGGGAGGGCTTGGTTTTTATATGCCTGCAAAAAAAAAGGGTTTAGAGCACAGGCTGGATTCACATGTTGCTGCCCTATTAACAAGGCTGACAAGTCATTAGAGATGTCCTCCCAGGAACACGTTACAGCCATTTCCAAAATGTCTTGGTGAGGCTGGGGTGGGAAAAGCACAGAAAACAGCTGCTTCTCCCAAGTGCCTGCTAATTTTGGAATGATTATCTATTTGCATTCTGTGAAGAAGCAAACCTCAGCTCCATCCCACATGCAAAACATTGGGAAGCTTGGACCCAGCCCTAAAAGCTGAATTCCATGACCTTAATTTTCCTTTAACTCCCAGTCCCCTGGTCCTGTTAGGAGCCACGCACAATGGTATCACGGTATCTCATAGCGAAGGCTTTTTTCCCAGCATTTTCCACCAAAGCTGTAGCAGAAAGTAGAGACATGGACCATTTTATCTACAATTCTCACTCAGTTCTGCAGAAACAGAGGTCTGCATCAATTCTGCAAATGCTGCAGCTTTCCTCTGAATCCAGTCCCAAGCAGGAAGCCTCCTGCCAGTTCTTCATCGCATCTCCTGCACGCACCGAGCCAAACCTCCCCCTGCCAGAGCGGTGACTCCATTGCCTTCAGGTGCCCTCCACATGTTCAGACCACTGGTGACTGCGGCCTGCAACTCCTTCCCAGTTGAAGACAGCTCCTTCAAATCATTCTCCCCCAAAACACAAATGGACGGACTGTTAGGCAGAGCATTAATACGAAACAAATGTTTCGAGCATGTAGCGTTGACTTACAAGGGAAAATACAAGCACTTGGAATTTTTCCACTGCACAACGGCAGGGACCTTTGCAGCAGCTGTTTTGAATAGACGTTGTGATTAATGGGAATAATTCAGGAATGAAAACCAGACCCATCGTCACACATCTGACAGACCAGTGCTACAGGCAGGCGGGCAGCCTTTTTTTTAACCAAGAAATGCCTCTCTGAAGGCAACAGAGTTTGATCCAGAGGAACACAAGGCACACGGGAGGCGTTTGACTATCGCTAGCATTTAAATCACAGGCCTGAGCCGAGACCAGCCTGCGTGCAAGGAGGTGCCGTCTGTCTGACTGCAGTTGCTCCGTGCTCATTTGCGCAGCGGGGAAGGTCCCGGCTCTGTCGATCCAGACCGAGACCCCTCATCCCTTTGCACAGCTGAGCTCATGCCTGCCTGGGACAGTCAAAGGGCCTCTCCAGACATTTCTGTCTGATCAATTCTCTTCCTCCTCCATATTTCAGCAGGCAGCACAGTTTCTCCTCTATCAGGTCCCCACCCTCGCTGTGGAGCACATGTGATGTGAAAGTCCCTTGGAAATCAACTCTTTATTGCGGTCTAGTATGGAAACCGTTTGCTTTTCAGAAATGGGAAATAGACTGCGGTAGAAAGTGCCATGATGGTCTTCACTGCCATGGCTTCGGGCTGAGCATGTGAAGCAAGGAGGGGACTTCAAACCCAGCGTGCAACATTAGCCCCTGCTGAGGACCCGTCCACAAGCGGATGGAAATGCAGGTTCAGCTGGTGGCCCATCAGCTCTGCCATCGGCCACTGCCGCCCCGCAGACCCACTCCCGTCCACACTCTGTCCTTCCTCCTCCCTCCGCGGGGTGGGCCAGGGCCGCACAGCACGGGAAAGCCAGCTCACAGCTCGCACAAGCATCATCTCCACCGCCCCAGCCACAAGACGGCCACCGGCCCCGCCACAGACCCTGGACAAGCCTGCAGTGATGGGCCCCTTCCCACCAGGCGCCCCAGGGAAGGGTGGTGTGACGGCACTCAGGAGCTACTCGCCATTAATTAGCTATGTAACGTGCCCAAGTCTTCAGGCCCGCGTGATAAGACTTGACTTTCTTTCCTCTTTTTTTTTTTCCCTGAGAAAGCCTTCTTGCACAATGTCCATTTTTAGCACAAACTGGAGTTGGATCAGATGCCTCACATGTGGTCTCCACTCTCCAAAAGGAGAGATCAGCACTTTTTTTCTCCAATGGTTTAACTACAGGCACAAAAACTGAAGATTAAAAAAAATTCACTAATTCACTCTTTTCTGCTCTTACAGGCTGGATAGTCATGCTGCATCGGCACAGCCATCTTCATTCACTCCTGTAACTTTTCTTTCATTATACTGGCTAATTATGTGAGCTAAAATGAAAGATTATGAACTACAAAACCACAGGCTTTAGGACAAAAAGTGATCATCAGCTGGGATCAGAAGACATTACAATATGTATGAGGACAATACAGTATTGCTTCTGTGGCTATAGCAAACACTTTGGGAAAAGAGATTTTTTCAAAGGCTTTTTCAAGGCTCTCCCCTGTGGGTATAATGGGGTGTCCTCCAATTAACTGCCGTGGAATCAATTAAGTTATTGCTCAATTCTTCTGGGAAATTCCAACCAGAACTGGGAAATGTTGGAGATAAAGCACTGAGCAGATGGACTGCTGATGTTCTCTAGGATGCCAAATATATTCCTTCTTGTTACCATCGGAAAACAGTCAGGCTTCTGGGACAGACGTCCCACTTCTCCTGCTAAGATGTGTCTGGCCAGCGTGGAACCACGAGGACACCTTCCGCGCAAGAAGCCCCACATACCAATGGGCACCGACACGGAGCAGCCCCCTGCCCCAGCGCCACCACCCCTCCCGACAGCCGGGGCTCTCGCGCTCAAGACAGACAATGCTGAACTGGCTGGCGACCATCAGTACGGCTGCGCGAGCTGGTCAGAGAAAACAACAAATAACTGGAACAGTTTCCAAAACCTCAAGCCATTCTGGTTATTTTTCAACTCCCCTACGGCTCTCTTCTCAAGCATGGTGAAAACGTTAGTTTGTGCTCTGGCCTTAGGAAAGGCCTGCCACGAAGTCTGATCTCACCAAATCCCCAGGCAGAAGTGGAGAAACAACTGAACTTAAGGTTGCTTTTCCACACTTAAACCTTTCAATACCCTGGAGTTTGTCAACCACTAGTGACCGTTCAAGTGGCAATGCTGGCAGGTATTTAGGTCCTCAGCTCTCCCACACACCCCTCACTACCGCTACATGCAGTGCTGACCTCGCACCCACAACAGCAGTGATCTGGTTCTCTTACTCTGAGATAGCTGTACATGCAGATGGACATCCAGTTGGTGAGCATCTTCTCCACCACGGATTCCGTTCTCCTCAGCATCAGCTTGGGGTTTTTGGAAGCTGAAGCATCTATTAGATCCACCAAGAGGTCCTTCATGATACTGGTGTAATACTCCAGTTTCCCATGCAACGCAATAGTAAGCAGGGAGGCCAGGTTACATCTGAAACACAGAATTGTGTATGACTCAAGCACCAATCCAAAAAGACTAAACAGCTGACTGGCATAAAAAAACCCCAAAACACGAAGGCAGTATATTCAGACAATTTTCATAAGCCTTCTCAACAGTGTTAAGACTTCAAACCCTCTTTCAGTGCTGCAGGACCTTGGGTCAGCTTGCACCCTCTTACTGGTAAACCAAGTGTTCAGGGATACAAACACTCACAAGTGAGTCACTTTTGGTGCTCTTCAGGATAACGGAGGTTTATGGCCATCCGTTTCTAATAGAGGCAAGTGTAACTCAACCTTCAACTGAAATGCATGGCTTCAGACATGGTCTGGATTGCTTACAGGTTAGGAATAGATCAGTCTCCTCCAGCTGCCGGGTCTTTTGTTCTGAAGCTCATACCTGTCTCTAACAGCAAAGTCCTTCTGTTGCTCGAGAGCATGGACAAAAACGATGAGAAAGTGCTTGTTGTTGAGTAAGGTGGAGAACAGCGAGATTCCTTCTTCCATATTGGGTCTGCAGTTTTCAGGGATCTAAAGAAAAATTCAGAAAGCAGGGTGAGAAAAACCCTGCTTGTTGTTTTCCTCCAGCTTTTATCCTTCCTGACTGCAAGGATGTCCCTGCTGAATGCAGAGGTACTGAGCTGAAGACCCCATCCTTCCTCTGCTTGACACAAGTCAGCAGCGTGCTTTCCTGGCGAGGGCACCACTGCGTGGGGGGCTGTATCAGAAGCAGCTCGGCCAGTGGGGCAGTGGCAGTGGCCATTCCTCTCTGTTCACCACTTGTGAGGCTACCTGGAGTATCGTGGCCAGATTTCTGGCTCCCCACTACGAGATGGATGTTGGCAAAACAGAGCAAGCACAGCTGAGGGCTGCCAAAACAATTAGCGGGTGTATGAGGAGAGGTGGAGAGGGCTGCATTTGGTCTGCCTTAAGAAGAAATGGTAAGGGGAGATCTTACTGCAGTCTTCAGATGCCCTGTGGGATGGCAGAGAAGACAGAGCCAGGCCTTCCTCTGCCAGCACGGTGCTAGGACAAGAGGCAAGGGACACCAGCTGGAGCATGGGACACTGATTAAATATAAGGAAGGAAGTTTTCACCTTTAAGGTGGTCGGACACTGGAACGGTGCCCCGAGAGGCTGTGGGATTTCCATCCTTGAAGATATTTGACACAGCTGGACAAGGCCCTCAGCAACCTAATCTAGTTGGAGCTGCTTTAAGCAGATCTCCCTTCCAACCTAAGCGACTCTCTGATTCTTCAGTTCCTCCTTCTTGTCCACATGAAACCCATCTCTGGGACAACAACAGCTTTTACCAAGTCCCTGCTTGAGAGGATTCTCATTTATGATGAACTGCATACGGGACCGAAGTGACATACAATACGATACGCCCAGGAAAAAAAGCCCACAACGGAGCCAGGGAGGATCTCGGGACAGAGCTCCTTTGTGTGAGAGCAGATCCACAGATCTGCCTTCTCCAATCAGCCAAAGCTGATCCGATGCTGGTATGTGTTAATTGTTTTGAGTGAACAAGCATCCCCCACGCACCACAAGAAAACGCATGGCCTTGTCAACACACACAAGTATGGTTAGCAACCACTCAAGAGCATTTGTTTTGTTAGTGGGTTACTCACTTTCCATTCCCCCACCAGGAGCGGATGAGTTTCCTGGACCTGGGAGCCCACCTGGGAGCTGAGCTGCTGGGATGGCAGGATGTAGCACTCCTCGTAGAGCGAGGAACACTGCAACCAAGCACAGTGTTAGGGGAGGGCAGCTGCACCCGGCCAGGGACCTCCTCGTTTGCCATGCACCGCAAGGGAACGAGACGGAGAGACATGTCATCAGGCCTGAAGACCACCCATTACGAAGAAATGTATTGGTATGGTTTATGAAGCCTTTAAACACTTTGCAAGACCCTCTTGAATGAGCAAACACCACAAGAATGGGGGAAGGCAGATGTCTGCACAGACATGAGGCTGTTAGGGTATGGAGACTGCAAATAGACTAATTTGACAGCTAGAAAAATCCCAGGAGAGAAAGCATTATAGAAGACTAAGTCAAAATAGAGGAGTACTGGGTGTTTTAACATATGTAACTTTTGAAACAGATGGGAAAAATCTTTAAATCTCTAACATTCATATAGCAGCCTGAATCTTAAAGACTCTAGTGTGCAGATATATAGAGATTGGATAACTTAAAAACCTGAGTAATAACTACTAATGAAACACTCTGCAGTCATAAATCATCATCTCACTCCTCACCACTGAAATGCAGCTGCCTCAAGGGTGAAATACAGCCGCTGTTAAAGGCACACAGCGACACAGCGGAGCAGCCGGTGACGGGAATTACGGCACCGGCGCGTCTGGTGCGGCTCTGGAGGAGGACTCTAGGTAGACAGACTGGGATGGGGTGCCCAAGGGGCGTCTTACTGGGAGCATCATGCGCCCAGCCTTTGACAGAGAGGAGAGAAAGGGGGAGACAGAGACATCAAACAAGCTCCTGAGGACCGGCAGAGCAGCTGGGAATGCTCGGTGGCACGCTGCGTGAAACAAAAAGCCCCCTCTCCCTCAACACCGACAGCAGATACGCCCTTCAGCCACCCTTCAGCCTCAGCCTCTGCTGAACAGAGTGGGGTGACATTGGAGCCCCTGGGGAGAAGGGGGAGTCCCCAGCACTTTCTGCTCATGTGAGAGAGCGCTTTCAGAAGGGGGTGTCCAGCGGCATCAAATGGGCGAGCCAGAGCACTCCTGGGATGGTGCTGCCGCCAGGCTCCTATCGTGTGCGAGCAAGCCTGACCCTGCTTCACACCCCAGGAGCTGCGGCTCCACTTCTGACGATAATTGAGGCTGAAATACGTGACAACTAAATATATAACAGTGGAATGATTTTGTTACACTGTAATAACCCTTTAGCAGAGGGAAGGCAGAGCCCTGATCTGGTTAGGAAGGACCTGGGAGCAATTAGGTGCCCATGAAACATGGTATCGCCTTACTTTGGGGAAGAACGTCCGGGTGACAAAGTGCTTGTACTCCAGGAACGGGATCCCCTGGCTCCGGTTTAACTCCTTGGTCAGGTCTGTCATGTCTGTCTGCAGTTCCGCAAAACCTTACACAAAGAGACCCGCAGATGGTAAGAGCTCAGATACTCTACCAGCTGAGACAGTAAGCAGGCTGGCACTGAAAAACGTGGCATGTCTCATCTCTGCCTCCTCGAGCCTTCCCCTCAAGTGGACTGAAGCAGGGTTCCTCGAGGAGTAGCAGATTACTGTCAGGGTTTAACCATCAGCACTATACATCACGTCCCGCAGCACTGACAGAGAGAACATCTCCCTTGCCTCCAGGAGAGCAGCCCCCAGCCTGGTTCTGCAGGAGGAGGAGGACCTCAGCCTATGCTGCAGAGCGTCACGTACCACGGGGACAGCAGACGCAGACGCTTGGATTGCTTCTCCCATTGCTCTAGCAGGAGCATGCTGCAATTTTTGTTGCACCAATCGTAAAGCACACTAAAGATTGGCCTTCAAGCAACCCTCTGACATGGCCAAGGGCCATTAACCCCGGACAAGGAAACCAGTGGCACTGAAGATCAGTGGCTTGCCCAAGTCAGGCAGCAAGAGCCACGCTTCCAGCCACTGAGCCTCCTTCACAAACCCTGCTGAAGCTCAAAGGCAATGACAGAAATTCTCCTATAATTCTATAAACTTCTACAGAGTAGAAGGCAAACGGCTTCAACCCTGCTATTCCAGCATCTCCCTCCTAGTCCTGGCTCCTCCTCGGTGCCCAGCATGGTGACTTACCTTTGCGGATTTCCTCCCGGATCTGCGACTCCATCTCCTCCATCTGGAGCAGGGTTTTCTGCCAGTAGCGCTCTGCTCTGCGGCTCTTTGTGCAAAACACAAAGAGAGCTGAAAAAGAGGAAGGGAACAAGCCTTTGGGACTACGGCTCAGGAGCAGCTGCAGCTGGGATCGGAGCGGTCCTCTGCTGACATGGGTGACAGAAAGCTAAACTCAGTGTTGGTTTAACACCTACAACAAGACTGGTATCTGATCAGGCAGTTGTCGATTATCTGTAAATAAGTAAAACCAGCTGGAATTTAATGATCATGCTGTAACTGTCATCTTCAATTTAGGTCTGGGCTGTCTATATTCAGCTTAACTGTATATTAATGTATTCCAGCTGATTAATGAATACAGATTTTAAGACATTTACCACCTGTATTACAGTGTTCATGTCTGACAGTCTTCCCATGCCTCCAGAAATATGTTTCTAATGAGGTGCGGTGCATTTAATAAATAGTGTGCATCATAACCTTTATTAAAAATAAATTAAATCCCTATTAGAAACACCTGATTTGCTGTGAACTGACAGGTTTCTTGCTGCACAGTCATTCTGGGCATGCGGTGAGGAGATACCCTAGCCAGAGGACACAGGTGTGTTGCACAGCTTCCAGTGAGGTTAGCAAACTGTTGTGTCTGCTCCAGATCTGTAGCTAAGGACGCTTGCTCTCTTCTTCATACTCTTTGCCAGGCGCCTGTCACTGGCTGTTACTGATGACAGGACCTCGGGCTAGGGGGACCTTTGGGATGGTCTGGGACAGGCATGCCTGTGAGTGAGCCCTGTTCAAGCCAGTACGACTCCAAGACCAGTTTCTCACACCCTTCTTTATTTTGTATTGTAGTAGCTACTAAGTGTTTGGAGGAAAAGGATAAGTTTATAAATATCACAGACTCACGTAATAGAGCTGAACTATGGATTCAGCCAGCAAATGCTCCATGCTGCAGGAAGCTCTGGCTACTGGCTTGGTCCGGTACAAAGAAGAGTGGCTACTTGCTGCACCCAGACCAGTTTCAGATACTGCACAACTGCAGCACTCAGAGGTTTCCTAACGTGTGAATGAGTCATCTTCACCCCTCCACATGCAATGACAAAAAACCTCGGCAAAGCCTGGAAACTCATTGTTCTGTTCCCTTACCTACGACAGAGAGGACCAGCAAGATGCTGCAGATGACAATGGAGACGATGATTGCGGTCTCTCCTCCCCCAAGGTGAAGCATTGCAATTGTGTAGTTGAACTTTCCAACTTGGATCTAGAGAGGGAGAAGGAACGAGGAAAAGCAGGAGCTGAGCAGCACGTTGCCAAGCAGCTCAGAGGTCGAGCAAGGAGGGACTACGGGGCAGCGCTTGGCAGACCTTCGCCCAAGGACGTACTGACCACACTGGCTCAGCCCACCAGGCTTCGCAGGGAGCTGTGCCTTTCACTGCTGGACCTCGGGGACTTTGTGTGTCTCAAAAGAGCCCAATTCCCTTCCTGTGTGCTCTGGTGGAAAGCCAAGGCCAGCTCACAGCAGGCTGCGGTACCATAGGACCATCGTAGGACCACCACAGGGCTTCGGTGGCAGAGCCGCAAGCTCCAGCCCACATCACGGCCCCACCGTACCCACCCCTGAGCACAAGACAACCCTTTCTTAGAGGGCTCATCGCACCATATAGTAAGCCTGTACTACTTTTACTAGAAAACCACTTCCACTAATCATCCGACTTTGTTATGCCTCTGAATGGCCTTTGAATCCCAGCCGCACTTTCCTTTCTCCTCCAAAAGCAGAACTGCTGCCACTCAGGAGAAGGAGGGTAGAGAAACTTTAAAGTCTTTGAAATACAAATAAAGTAAAGTAAGGGAATAAAAACAAATAATAATGAGACCAGAGATGAGAAATGATCTTGCAGCTAAAGCAGTGGACTGGGTGTCAGGAGGTGCTGGCTCTGCTTCCAACCCGTACTTCTTGTGACACCAAGCACAAACCACTTGAGCTCAGTCCTTTGGTCTCCTGATCACCAGAAGGGAAGAGGCCAACACACATCACAGACAGGCTGGGGAGTTTACTCGGCGCTGTTTATAAATGGCTCTCTAGGCCCCTGGGATGAAAGGGTTTGACAGCATCATCTGATAAGGAAAACTCATGACCACGCAAGTCTTTTGCTTCTGGAAATGTGAGTTTCACTTCTCTCAAGGAATGGGAAGCGAGAGAAACTTGAGCAAAAAAAACTGAAATGAGATAGGGAAGAGATGGAATAATCTTATGATTACACCTGTGTCATGGAGCACCTCTGGGAAAGGTGCACACTGTGGTTAAATTACAGTCAGGTCTCAGCAGCTGGGCCAAAGTAGTGCCACAGGCAGGGCCTTCCCACCACATCCATGCATAAAACGCTGCGTAGCGCACAGCTCCACGCCCGCTGGGAAAGCCAAGCCCTTGCTCTCAGGAGTGCTGGTGAGGGCACTGATGCTGCCAGCTGAAGGCATCCAGACAAGCCTGGAGGTCTGCCCCCGCGCCACTCCCTCCACAGGCAAGAGAGGAAGGGCTGCCCTGCTGCGGGCAACGCCGGTTGCTGTCACCCAGGGTCAGGAAAACCTTCAGCGCCTCCGACCATCAGTGCTGGACCAGACGGCCAGGCTCCTGTGGCTCCAAGCCCCAATGTGCCCTTCTACCAACCCTCAGACGGACTCTGGCGCTGACGGTGTCTGGGGTGGTGCCTCTGGGCAGTGTCCAACACTAAGAGCTTTCGTCTCCTACCCAGTGCGTGCTGGATGGGGGCAGGGAGCTGCGAGCGCTGCACAAGCATCTATGGAGGTTCGTTTGACAGTCTGCACAGCACCCTGCCTAGCCTCAAGATTTCCACCTCTTTTGTCTGAAATGAGGCAAGTCCTTGATGCATTTTGAATCTTTTTTTTTCCCACCAACTCAACCTTTTGCATTTGCCAGAGGAGAAATCCCACGCTTGCTGTTTAATTCAGTGTTTAAACAGTTTGGTCATGAACAAAAATGGGTTTGAAGGCCTCAGCAAGCTTCTCTTGTTTATTTGGACAGGTCTACTCAATACAATTTTTTGTAAGGGGAATTAATTAGGCTGCAGGTTAAATGGCAACATTTCTTGTCACCAGCACGTCAGGGGCAGAAGGGGCCAGGGCCAGAGGACGTCCCGCTCCCGGGAAGAGCTGTCGGGGCTGGGCAGGAGTCCTGGGGCACAGGATGGAGCCATCTTGCAGCCTCTCAGGGTGCCGATGGGATCCCCTTGGGACTAAACTAGACCAAAATCAAGCCCCAGCTCACCTAAGGCATTCCCAAAAGAGCTACTCCAAAGCACCCCCAAAACATAGGGAGGCGCAGAGGCCTCATCTTCATCACCAGCTCCTTCTCTCTACAGACAGCTCCTGCTGCCCTCTGCGACTTGCTAACATGGACCTGGCCCAAGAACACCTTCGCAGAACAGGCATACCCAAAATCACAGTCAGAATTAAGATCAACAGTGGGACCCATTTTAAAGGGCTGTTTTCCTGCGCTCTGATCACTGCAGATGTGAGCTCTACCATCTAAACAAGAACGGGGCAGTCACAAGAGCAGGCATCTCAGCTCACCAGAAGAGAGAATTTGCATCAGCAGATGAGGCTTCTGCAGCTCCCGATAGCTGTCCTCGATGCAGGTCAGGTAGGGACCACCGCGTGAGCCCAGCCCCGTGTTATCAAAGCTATTACAAGTATGTTATAAAGGCAGCTGTTGCCTATGAAATGGCCAGCAGGCGATAACTCAAACCACGTATGAAGGCTGATAAGTGCGCACAGACATAAATACAAGTTGATTACTTAGCTGTGCTCTCACTGCTGGTACGCTCTTAATAGCTATGTGATACTTTAGGGCTGGGTATCATTCTCCTGCTTCCTAGGGACCTACTAGGGCATTGCCCTGGATGTTTTATGTCAAACCAAGACTAGGAAACTCATAAATTCCTTTTCTTCCCCAAAGGGATTTCCCTGTTTCTCAGTTCTCACTAAAACCAAAATTACCCTATTTAAAATTTCCATTAAAATGACTTGGGAAATTCTGCTACTTCTGCATTTCCAGGTTTCCAGCTTGCAACAGAACTTCATACATCACAGACTGTAACCCGTAAACTGGACAGCCCTGTCAGTGAATTGGCAGTGCATCTTCATGCCTTTCTTCTGGGCAGCGCAAGTCCACGGCCGCCTCAACTCCCTTTGCAGCCTTCCTCCTCCTCCCTGCCCACGCCGCAGGCTCCCACCCACTCACTGTTAACACACAGACTGGGTGGGGGGCTGCAGGGTCTCAGACCATAGAGATGGAGGCATTTTTCTTTCCAGATACAAAGAGCCATAGTCACATCCCTGTGTGGCATGGGCTGCATACAACATGAGGGAAACTGAGGGCAAGAAGAGCAGTAAGTCAAGCCCTCTTTGGAAAACAGGACAGTTACAAAGTATTGTGAATTTTGCAGACACAAAGATGAACAACAGCCCTGAACACCGAACTCTTTGCAGTGACAAAACGGCAGCCCCTGGGAAGCAACATGAAACTTTCCAGCCCTGCATACTCCTCTTGCCCTCCCTGGTCACACACAGGGACCCATCTCCAGTGGCTTATTGGAGCTTGGTAAGGGTCGGATTCACATGTCCGCTTGTAGCTCTTCTGCCGGCAGCAAGAGGCCGGTTGACTGAAAACTGCATGGAAATCCCCAAAAGTATCTCATGAGAGGCAGAAAGAAAATTACTGCAAGTGACAAAAACTCACATGCCTGGGATTTCACAGTGCCTTACAAGAACTGACAAAATATCCACCCCCGCCCCGGCAGCTTACAGCACAGTTAACTCAGTAGGCAGATTCAGAGCGCGGCAGCCCCTCTCCATGACTCAGGGCAGCCTTAGCCCTGACTACGCCTGCATCCTGCCAACACGCCGCCCGCAGCATGCTTTGTCCACCCTTCTGTCCTTCTGTGCGGCTTTCTGCAAGGCTGCCTGTGAGCGTGCTGGCAGGCCCTGCCCATGTACACAAGCTGACTCCTTTGCGTGCAGGGTTTGCAACAGGGACCCCTTCTGCCCCGCGTGCCGGAGTGTGGAGGCTCCTGGAACTCACCGTCACGGGTAACTGTCTTTCCGAGGTGCTCAAGGACTCATTGACAGAGCAGTGGATGACTTTGTCCGAAACAATCTGGATCTCGCATGAGATAAGGCCAATTTTCACTTGGTACTCATTGCTTTCCAGGCCCAGGCTGTCAGGCTCTTTCTAATGACAAAAATAGAATCAGGATGTCAGAGTAGCAGTCGGAATTGCAATGGATTTTCCTGCTTTACTTTCTGTATTCCCTGCTGTTTTTCAAACCTGGGAGGACTGTCCCTCACCAACAACATTTTTCCAGCACTCCACAGGAAACCCAGAACCAGGCCATCCCCCATTTTCCTGTTTCCCATTCCTCACTCAGCATGGGGCATGGGACGAGCAAGCCCCTTGTGGAACCTGGAAAAATCTGCTTTTGATCTGCCCTGGCTGTGCACCGTAGATAAGGATCTAAGCGCCCACCTGGGAGGGGGGAAGGATGTACAACAGAGGAGATAGCCGGGGGACACGTCTGCAGAGCCTGAGAAAGGGGGAGTGCGTTTCTGAAGGACGTTGCAACCAGTGAGGATATCCTGCAGTGAACAATGGCCTTTGAGTTACTACTGCACATTGTCCAAGCCACTCAATTGCCATACCCCGACTTCCTTGTTAACTGAGCTGAATTCAGTAGCCAAAAGAGAAGAATGCATGACCTGTTTCTGCAGGAATAAATATCTATTGTCAGGACATTCTGGAGTACCTGCCTGACTTCAGGCCAGTGCATTATCGTTCTTTTTCATACATCCAGTATTTCATTTAGCTTCTTGCTATTACATCCCTCAAATGCAGCTCCCTGTCGTCATGCCTCAAAGGGCATCCTCAGGTCAGGCTGCGGCTCCTGGTGAAGACTGATGCGGGTGCAGCAGGCTGAGCAAGAACTGCCTGCTCCTGCGCGGCTCCTGCCTCTCCCATCCTCATCCGCCCCCCTTCTCTCTCCTGCGTTTGTGGACAGTCAGTGTGCTAGCACTTAGGACTGAAGAGCTTCCCAGTGGGGAGCAGGCAACACCCCCGAAGAAGCAGAGCTTTAAATGCCACTCTCTTACATGTATAACCAGAGTTAAGGGCTCGCCAGGATGGTGCTTGATCCACTTCTCCTTCTTGGCTGTGAAGAACTGGGGGTCGGCATAGTACTCCAGGCTGAACTTGCTGATGTGCAAGGCCTCCTCGGGGTACATCTCCTCATCCAGAGCCGGACGGTCGTCTGCATAGAGGCGACCATTGAGATAGAAATCGACGGGTGCGGGCTTGCTCCCTGCAGTGATGTTGGAGGCAGCTGGAGAGGGGCAGGTGATCACAGCGTCGGTGTGAACCTTACAGCTCTGAAAGCAGGAGAGAGTATGCATATAAAAAAAAAATGACATCCTGAGTGCTCCCACCCAGCCTTGCTCCCAGCCCCATCTGTAGCACGGGCTAAGGCCTCAGCTTTACACCCCGAACATCTTCAGGCACCAGGCACGCAGCCCTGCTCCCAGTTACCAGGCGATACCCAGCAGGGACACCCACCGTTTGCTCTCTGCCAATGCCACGGACCACCATGGACACATTCTGGACCAGCTCAAAGCCTCTTCCGTCCAGGGTGATGATCCTGCCCCCGCTTCCAGGAGAAGGGAAGAAAGAGAGGGTGATTGCAGAGGACAACACAGAGCAGCGAGGTGCAATGGCTGGGTGTCGCCTGCTGTCATTTTCCCAGGGACGTTTCCCAGCTGCTTGAGCAGAAAACATAACCCAACAGCCAAAGTTTTCCTCCTACTTGCAGCAAACACCCACACTGCTACCAAGATATCAGGGAAGGAAGGAGGAGCAGCAGCTGCTGTGGTGGAAAGGGGGGACCTCTTCCAGCAGCAGGCAACTGCCCCCCTTGCTCCCACTCCCCAGAGGAGCAGCCTGCTTCTGCACACAAAGGGTACGCAGCAAGTTGCCCAGGCCACCGGCGGTGTAAGAAGTTAACCTCCAACCCCTCAAAGCAAGAGCCAGGAGGTATTCCCTGTCCCTGCTGCACAGTGACCCTCAGAGAACTGTAAGTCTTGGAGAGGGAAGAAACCCGTTTAAGGTTGACAGGGATCCTGCATCTCCCAGACACTTCTGATTTAGATCAAAATGTGAAAGTTATTTTGTGTTTTGGATCTGTTGTGTGGGGAATGCGAAACATGGGCCTCTCAATGTGCAGTCAATTAACGACAGTAACGAGGGCCCTGATGCACACAAGAAGGCTAGGCAGAGCAAGGGGTGGAGAACCAGCACTGCTTGTCTGCTCTGGACAGCAGAAGCTGTACCCTGGATTCACCTTCCCCTTCCTCCGTATCACAGTTGATCTGTTTGGAGTATCTGTCAGCAACAGTCAGGACTTACAAATCCCATTATCTCAAGACTACTCCAGACACAGTGACTTTGGGTCCAAGGCCCTGAAAGTCAGGTTGTCTGAAATCTTTTACAATGCTGTAGATATTACCACGTAGTTATGATCCAAGTTTCTAACTGAGAGCCTGACACATCTGCAGACTAGTTTACAACTTCTGTTTTGTTTTAAACTTTGCTTACACAGATTATTTTAGCAATATGGTAAGACAAATCAGATCCAGCTAATTTTTTTCACAAGTTATTGACCCCTCATGCTCAAGAGCCCAGCCACGCATCGGAGCAGTCAGGCTACAGGAGCCACCAAGCTGTCTGAAGAGAGAGACTGTCACGTTCTCAGTGGTTTGAAATTTGGAAACTGCTGTAAATACTAAGAAAGCAGACTAAGGTGATGGAGAAATACCCTGGTGGTTTCCCTTGTGAACATGGGCAGTGACATTCTTCCACTGTCTCTGTGTTTAGATACCGCTCTCGCCACTCAGCATAGTTTGTGAGCCTGCTAGGAGCTGAGGTTGGCTGAGTCACTGCTGTGCCTTGTCATTAACTTTCCCACAGCCTGCATCTTTGGCACTGCACTTGGGAATGCCGAGACAAGGCTTTGCTCCAAGGGGATCAGACCGTCAGAGCCTACTGCATGATTGCGCCCGAGCGTGCTGCTTTCAGCGTGGTCCTGCAGGCACAGGCGCTGGACTCTTAGATTTCTTGGTCAGCCCTTGGTTTTCCCAGCTCCACAGCCGAGGAAGGTGGGATTTCACCATGGTATCCAAAGGAACAGGAGCCTGAGAGCTCCACAGAGACGCATGAAATTAAAAGCAACACGCTTTAAAAATGAAATACTGTGACCTCAGGGAAGGCTGAAATCCAAAATTACAAATCTCAGCTTATCCTCCAGCAGTTTTTCTGCCAAGAAAAATCCTCAGGGTCTCATAGAGCCCCCCACCTGAACCTCCCTAAAGCACCCACCAGGTGTACACAGTACCATTACCAAGGCTGACTTTTTTCCATGTCTTAAATGCACTGAAATGAGCTACGGGCAGTCCTGGTGCGTGAGACCTCTTCTACTCCAGTGCTGGGGTACCCTGAAGCACCCTGAGAGCACTCTGGTGCCCATTTTGTACCTGTCTGCAAAGCAATGTGTCAAACCGCAGGGCTGAGAAAGCCCCTTTCTCCCTGCAGGACCCTCTCCCACCAGCCTGGAGCCGACCCTCTTTTGCAGGCAGATGCATAAATGTGCCAGCTCTGAAATGGAAGTCATGATGCTATGACAGCGTGGCACGGGGCCCCGATACCATACCCTGCCTCCTGGCTGTGCTTCAATGACTCCTGGGGCTCCTGACATGCAGTTTGCTCAGGATCTACTCTGCATCTGGATGGCTTAAAGCACAGACAGGGTGAGCTCACGTTGCCTGCAGCGGGCTACACCAGGATACTCTGATCAGCTCTGTGCTTTGATGGGAGAGCACTGTTCACTTTTGCATTTGGCAAAAATTAAGAGGCTGATCTCAACAAAGTCCACAAATCCTGGCAGACTCAGCTGTCTCTGCTGGGGGAGGGATCTCACCTGATCTGGCTCTTTTTGGGGTTGATGTCTGATATAATCGGGTTCTTCTCATACTTGAACGTGATGTTGTAGCTGGCACAAGACTTGTTCTCGAACTGGACACAGACTCGCACGGCCGTGGTGAGCTCCGCGGATGGCATGGTGCAGGTGATGGTGCTGTCGTTGCGGCTGTGCAGGGAAAGGTAGGGTAAGCTGCAGAAAGCCATGGCAGACAGAGGGGCCGGAGCCAGGCACTGCGGACCTGATCCCCCCCAGGGAAGCGAAGCGGTCAGCAGAGACAGGCAAGAAGGAGATTCCAGTCACATGCCAATCACCTATTAATTACATTGTCTACTAACAAGCAATTCTGAGCATATACCATCCCACGCTGCCAGACTGATTTCCCATACAGTCAAAGGAAAAGGGCAGGCCCCTACTTCTTCCCACTGATGAGATGGGAACATACAGCAGGAGGGGTTTCTTCCAACCAGCGAGCTGCCGCAGGAGCGGGACTCTGGGCATGCAGGTGCCTTCTGCCTCCAGCAGATCTGGGAATGAAGCCCATGTCTGCTTCACTCCCAGGGTTTTGGTCCTGGTCCCAGACCACGCAAGGGGCCTGGCAGCGTCCTGTGAATGGTGCGCAAGAAGCACTTCGTTTGCTGCTGGTCACCGCCACCATGTCATGGCAACACCAACGCCATCGCTTTGCCAAAGAAATTCGCCCCATTCTGGTGGCAGATGCCCACACTGCAGCTCTGCCTCACCAATCCCGGGATACCAGGCTGATGGGGTGCTGGAAATGGAGCAGGCGGCATCTGGTGGGGATGCTACACTGGCTCCAAGGCTAGCAGCAGCATGCAGTGGTGCCCCCCACTCAAACCCCAGCTCTTTCTGATCTCCTGGGGACAATATCACCCTTCCTAATGCTTTGGCTCTTGTCATTAGTTCAGTGCCAGCCTCCAGACCCAGTCCCACCTGAGGTCAGTGCACTGCTTGGAGGTATTGACAAGGACATGGAGCTCAGAGCCGACGTCCAGCCTGCTGCCTCTGATGGTCACTCTGGTTCCTCCAGCCTTCGGGCCATTCAGGGGAGCTATGGACTGCACCACGGGAAGCTAAAAACAAAGGGGAGATCTGTTTTCTAGCCTGGTAAATTCACATTTGGATACTCCACACTGCACATGGGAATTGCTTCAGTAAATTTAAGTATCCAGTACTGTGAGTCTCTGAAAACAGCAGCACAACAAAAGCTTTTGCTGGCAGGGTTTCAGAACAAGGAGACAAGTGCAAGTGCTGAGGAGTGAGATCATATAAAACCTCTGCGACTCTCTGCAGTCCCTAAATTCTGGCAATAAATAAGACATGAGTCCAAACTGGAGCCTAGGATCCCACCAGTCCCTTGAGATTTCCGACGGAGGGTCCAGAGCTGGCAACAACTCCAGGTCCCTCAACAAAAGGAAATTTCTCATTCATGCCAGCTTCCACCATCTCTGCCCTTCCAGATCCATTTCCTCCTAAATGCGAAGGCAATGCTAAAGCCCTGCTGGATGATGGCCTTGAGATCTGTGAAAACAGCCACCTGAGTCTAGATAACTGAATATCAAACTCCTTCTTAAGGAAGCTTCAAATCTGACTCTCTTGAGGTGACAGGAACTAAGGGGTAAGTTACTTTGCCTCTCACCATTTTCAGCAGAAATCAGCATGTATGTTATCTGCGTTTGCAGCCCCTGGAAATCTCCCTGAGATTCATGAGCTTGAGGCTTTGATAACTCATGCAGCGCTGAACCCTCGAGCCTGCTACACAGAGCACCCCAGGAGAGTCTGCTGGGCAACTTCCCTGCTCCGGTTTGAACAGGACACCAAGGGCAGAGCAAATCATTATTTCAAGGCCCTTCCATAAGGCGCTTGGTAATTCCCTGTCAAACACCGCAAACCCTGGAGGCCCAGCGCGGCTGAAGCCTGCTCATGCCACAGCCCGTCCCTCGCTGCAGCCGCAGAGCAGAACCACACCGAGGCAGACTGAAGAACGTGGGCTAAGCTGCTTCGTACCGCCTGGTGCTAATGCCCTTTCCTGTCAATCTCAGCCACACAAACATGCTTATTAATAGCTATCCTTGCCCTCGTCCTACCCTCAGACTGCTTTACAGCCATTTCCTCTGTTGTGTCTGATCACTACCCATTTCCACAGGATTCATTTTGTTAATTTGTGTTTCTCTGAGTGTCTGCAGGCAGCTGTCTCCTGCCCTTGGCCCCTAACCTATGCATTCAAATCTGCAGTTACAACAGCAGAGAGGATTATTCATGCTCCCCAAAGCCCTCCAGCTCTTCCCCTCAGCAAGAGCCAGTGGCTACTGCTCTCAGTGCACTGCCAGCACTGATTGCCTCCATCGCAACTTTGCAAATTCAGCTCATTTGGCAAATTCAGCTCACCCATAGCCTGCTATAATGTCCTGGAGAAGTCTCTCGATCACATTTCTCCCTCCTCCTCAGCAGAGTTACAGCTGAATACTGTCTCTTCTAGATACGTCTAACAGGGACTTCGAAAAGATGTAGCACACAAACAATATCTGATGTTTTACAAAGGACTTACTTTGGAAGGGCAGTTCTAAAAGTCTTTTAGACTTTTTCAGGTAAACCACTACCAATACTCAAGCTCAGGTCTCACAGAGACCAGCCTTGCATAGTGTAGTCTACTCCATCTTCATGCCACTGTATGTGAGAGGAGAATCAAGAAAACTAAATGGCATTGCTTAGTTTGCAAATTGTGCGGAAGCCACTTTTGGTGTGGAACACAGCAGCAGCTACACATCGGGCAGCTTCACTTGCTGGCACGCGCATGCACGGAGCAGGGCACTGTCTCATCGCTTCTTCAAGCTTTGCTGAGACAGACACAAGACAGCTTTCTGCTGGGCCACCCAAGCAGAAAACAGCTCCTCTCCTGCTCCCAGAAGGACAGCCTTTGCCATAAGACTGCTCAGGAGCTGCCAGCACAGAGATGTCACGGACCCAGTTTGAGTTCAGCAACTGGCTTTTGCTCCTCTTGCTTTGTTTAGCTCTGGTGCTTTTACAGGTGTTTCCTGAAAGGGCTTTTCCTTGCACGCCGAAAGCTGGCGAAGAAGCCGCCCAGCCCTTTCCCACTCTTCAGGCCCTTCTCTTTGTCAAGAAGACAATCAGCCGCGGGTGACGTGGCCACGTCAGCACACACATCCTGATGGCAATGCACCAGAAATCCCAAACCCAGGGTCTGTTACTGGGTCATACCCAAGCTGTACCTTGCTCCAGACTGCTGGATCTCTAAGACGTTTTGGATGTGAACATGGATGACTGGAAATGATGGGAATGGGTCCCAGGGCAAATGTCCTCCCAGTAACTACTGCTGAGGCAAGCCTGGCAGTGCCCTTGCCTCACCGGTCCCCTCCTCGTGCTCTGCCAGGCCTGGCTCTGCTACGGGGCGCTGGGATGTGCCGTACCTGTGCAGGCTGCCCTCTGTGTAAACCTCTCTGAACTAAATACCTAACACGTGATCGGTTACAGGGTGGGGGATTACACTCCATGATCATGCCTTAAATTCCTCACAATGGCTACCAGGAATCAAATGTTGTTTCCTGGGGCTCAAGTCTTCTTTCAAGCCACTAGACCACAGCACAGTCTGTTCTTCCCCAGCACAAGCACAAAGGCTCCGTGTAAACAGCATGCCCTTGGCACCCATGCCGTTGTGTTTGCCCTGGACGCACGGGGTTGCCCGTGAATAGCGTCTAGCCAGAGACGAGGGTGTTTGTAGGAAAGAGAAGAGCTGCCTGGATCTCTTTCAGGTTTATAGAGATGAAAGTTATCTTTGTGAGATGATACAGTACAAAGCTATAAAGGGCTTTTCTTTGTATAGTGACACAGGGTTAGCTCAAGTCTAATCCCTACACATTATTCTCATGCAAAAACTAAGACAATCTCTGCAGCAAAAAATATCAGTTCTAAATAATGTGAGTCCATGGCACGTACCTACATAGCACAAAGAGACTTTGCAAGTCTCAAAAAACCTCACAGGTTGTAACAGCACTTTAGTGAAAGAGGAGGAAGAAAAATGAGCTCCTTTTTATAGCAGGATAAATGATGATACAGCCAGGATAAGTGATAAACCACTGCAGGAGCTGAGGCTGGGAGCGAGGTTGTGTGTGATGACACCCTGGCTGCAGTCCTGCCCCTCACACTCGGATTTGCCAGACCTCGCTCAGGTAACCACGGGCGAGGAATCATGTCAGCTGCTCCTCAAGGACCCCAACGCTTTTTGTCGTAGATCCTCTTTCTAAGCCAGCTGGGGGCATGGGGGTTGCAGGCTTCTTTTAAGGGGTGCAGGGAATGTCAGTGTGAGAATCACCAAAGAAACATCCAGGAGGCAGCTACTCACCACGTAGGAGTATCGGTCCCTGGACTTCCCTTCCCGGCTCACGTTAACCGTCACCACATCAGAAAACGCCTCCTGAGCCTCCCCGGTCTGGCACACGATCCTGTGGACAGGAAGGGGGAAGTTGGCGGTCATGCTGCCCCACCAGAGCAGAGGGGCAGAGCCCATGGCCTCCTCCTCCTCTGCGTTCTGCCTCACGCCTGCTGCAGGGGTGGGCTGGGCAGCACCAGCCGCCCCGTGCCTGGCGGAGGGCACCAGCGTCCCACCTGGGCCAGGTCACCGTCCCGCTCCTGCCCAGGGGCCCAGCACGCCAGGAGGCCCGAGGCTGGTGGGCCAGGAACGGGGCGAGTGACGGGGATGGGGCGGGACACGGATGGGCAGGGGACATGAAGGGGACAGGGACCTCCTCCCCGGCTTCCCCGACACTCACGCCTCGGAGACGATGTATCTGTCGGGCAGCGGCACGCACTGCACGCTGCCTATCCTGACGGCGCCAAGCACGTCACTGAAGCGGCGGCCCAGGTTCCTCCCACGGATGGTCAGCAGGGTGCCCCCCTCCATAGGCCCGCGCAGCGGCTCGATCTGCGGCACCAAGGGAAAGGTTGGAGGAGAACCACCAGGAAGCTTCTCGCCTTCATCCCTGAGCCTGTGCCTGTGTCCACATCGCACTTGGCCCCCCGTGAAGAAGGTGGAATTGCTTCTCACACTCCTGCTCCCCCCACAGTGGGCCCACTGCCATGGGCCCCTTGCTGCAGCTTTGCAAACAAGAAGCCGTCACTGGGTTTGGTACTGGGGTTTGTTCAGGGATTACTCCAGCGGCAAACACATCTGGGGTGAAACATCACTCCTTCCACACCACAGCTTCGAATGGCGTTAGGGCAGAGACAAACCCGGAGACTCGGAAACCCAGAGGAGGAGGAATGCTAGTGTGCTGGAAAGAGAGAGTCCTACCATTACGTTTTTAAGGGCTGTCCTGAACACAGCGGGGCCTTTCAGGACAAAAACAAGACAAAAAGTGTCCTGATGCATGGATCGTGGCCAAGACACCAGCACTGCAGCACCCCGGGGCGCAGGATGAGTCCGGCGCTGTGGGAAGAGAAGGCTGTTCCCCATCCGTCTCCTACACCACTGGTTTTTCACCTGCAGCTGATGACCCCACCGCTGCGAGGGGACGCTGGGCGTGATGCCATTCTAATGCGCAAGGGGTGTCCCTGGGCAGTGTGACTGCATTATTCAGTGAGCGAGACAAATCCCTCCAATTCAGAAATGTCTCTTTTTCCTTTGCAAAGGCAATGGCACACAAAGCCAGCACAACACACCTGGTGGCACCAGCTGGCCAAGCCGTCCACGGCTGGTCAGGACCCACCACCAGGCTCAGTGCCCTCCTTTGCCTGCTGCATTGCCTCCCCCCTCCGCAGGAAGGCTCTGCAAAGGCTTGTTTGCTTGTGTGACTCTGGAGGATTTGGATTTACCAGCTACTATTTGCTAAGTAAATAGTGACAGAGTCCTGTGACGTTCTGCGACCTGAACTGTGGTTTCCTTCCATTATTTTCTGGTGAGGTGCTGATAACACTTGATGTGTGCTGGGGAAGGACAGGCTGACAGGGGAGCACCCCTCTCCCACGGTGACGAGAGGGAAGAGGCAGGCGATGGGGATCCTGCAGTCCCTAAATGCAGTGTTACAGCACCCAGATTTTGAGCAGCTATCGCTACGCGCCTCCCTAAGAACAGAAATCCTACATCCTTGCCGATTTTGGTGTTCACATTAGCTGCTTTGCCTCTCCAGCTTCTCCTTCCCTAGGGATCACATTTTAAGATTTGGTCTATATACTTTCTTGGCTACTTGTCAAGGACAAATTTGTTGGCTCATACCATACCTCTACACAGAACCCCAGATTCAAATGCCCCCAACAAACATTCATTCAACTACAATTTAAATAAAACTCATTTCAAAATGCATAATACCAAAAGGTCCCTCTGCCACTCTTAATCTCAGCAGAACTGCAGAGCACGTGTGCCTGGAGATAGGGCTCACATTCACATTTCAGCTATGCTCCATTAAACGCTATTCCTGATAAGAATCCTTCAGCCGACCCTACAAATCTTTCTCGCTTTTACCAACCCCAGGAACTCTGGGACATTTTGATTGTGCTGGTGTTGTTTTTCCCACTAACATGACGAAGATTGGATCTTGTCACTAGCAAGATGTCCTTGGCATCAGGTGACTCAACAGCATAGAAAGTCAGTGAATAATTCAGCACTGGTCTTGACCCTGTCCTGTGCCAGGGACAAAGCACGGTTCCTCCTTTGCCCCCAGCCGGGGACAGCGCGGCCGGTTTCAGCCCTCCGCACCGCCGGCCATGCCACGCACACCCTCCACGTTGCATTCAGGTCTTACCTTCTTAATCTCCGGAGCTGGACAGATGTCTGAGATGTGCGGGGGCTCGCTGTGCAGCCTGCAGCTGGAGCTGCTCTCACTCCAGACGCAGCGGTGCCCCAGGTCCTCCCTCCCCAGGCACTGAGAACAGTCAGCACTCCCAGTTGCACAGTTGTACACCTCCACTAAACCACCAGACACAACAGAAAATGTGAGCTCCTGGGCCTGAGACTTTCATAGCTTTGCTTAGCTTGAGGCAGTCAAACACCCCCCCACTCCCCCTACCCCCCCGGCTATATTAATCCAAGTAACATCTGAAATCCAGTGGATGAGCAGAGCAGCTTGCACATACAGCAAGATGAGGCAGCGCTTGGCTGCCATCCTGAAGATTTCCCAGAAGGACTGGGTGCTTGTTCTCACTGCAATATAATTTAGCACTTTCTTTTCCTTTTTCTTCCCTTTGAAAAACAAACAACACCCAAACTCGGAACCTTTTGTCAATTTATGCTACATGTTTCCAACTCTCAGCATCCACATGGGAAGCTGCTTTGCAAAGCTGGCTCCATCCTGTTAGCAAAGCAATCACATTGCTTCCACACGCTGACAAAAATCAGATGGTTGCAGTGCTTTGTACAGTGTTTACAGTTCCTTTCCTTCCCCCTGGTGACCACGGGCCCCTTTCATTGACTTCTCCCTTCAGATCTGCTCAGCTCAGCTTCCACATAGTTTTCCTATACCGCTTTCACCTCTTCATTAGCTGGTGCCCTAGGTTACATTTCCTCTCCAGCCTAAAGACTTCTGCCACTGGAGTGTGGGTATCCGCTGAGATAAACAGCCAGAAACACTCAGGAAACGTTGCTTTCACACCCTTTCCCCAGAGGAGACTTTGCAGGAGAACATAAAACAAAGAAACAGTCACATTTTGCACTTCTGTTCATGGGAGGATCTCAAGGCGCTTCATAAGCAACTAACGAATCCCTCAGCCTTCAACGGTCTGCCTGTGCTCGTGCTAATGAAACATCATTGGCATCAAGGGAGTCTCCCACTCTCCACAGAAAAATGAGCTTATTTCACCTCGTCTTGGGTCTACCCAGTGAGTTACACTGGTTGGTTTTCCACCCAACAGCAAAGAGCTGGGATTCCTTCAGTGGACTACCAAAACGCAGTTTACAATAAAAGCTAATAAATATTGTAATAATAGACACTAATAACAGTAATTCCATTACAGTATAAAAGATGCACGCGTTTATAATTGGCCAGATCTCTGTCTCTGGTTGCAAGCCAGTCTCTCTAATTTTACTCGCACCAGTCTGATCAAGGCGAGGAGGAGCCAGAGCAGTCTAACGGTCCCACAGGATCTCCAAATATTGTGGCAAATTCAGATCGATGCAATCACAGTCTGTGTAAGCGAGCTCTTTCTCCGCGCAGGAGGGACGGGCATTTCACACTCTTTCCGCTGTCACTCGTGCTCCCAGCACCACCCACACTGAGAACTAAGAGTCTTCTCTTGCACATCAAAATAGGCTTAGCTCAGATCTCCCACCCCTCTCCTCGCGGTTACCTCTGTATCTCAAAAATATGGACACCCTCTTCTTTCTGCAAGGAAGTCATGTCTCATGCCTGCCCATGCTGGTATTTCAAAGGTTATTTCACCAATGTGGAATGCTTTGCAAGATAAGCCTCCTTTATACAGTGGGATTTACTATGGGGAAACCTTTTTATCCTGGGTCAGTGGCTGATGGTGTTAATGTCTCTCTACCTATTACAGCTATCCTCCAAAGAAAATCTCACTTCAGGCATCTAGTTTCATTTGCATCGAGGGTAAATCGGTTCCTTCTACTACAATTGCTGACACTACTGAGAGGGAAAAGAGCCCAGAGCTGCTGCCGCCGGTGAGAGCACACAGCTAGGTGCCACACTGAGTCTCGGGCCAGGGCAGGGAGAGGCGGCTGTTGTGTGTTGTGCAAACGCTGGCTCTGTTGGCCGACTGGCTGGGCTTGTCCTATCTAAATGCCTTGTCTGAGTGCTCTCTTAATCTGACTCTTCGCCTGCCTTCCTTAGTCTGCTGATGTAGCAAGGGCTTTTTTGGGAATCCGAGTGCTCTTCCCACAGACCGAGAGTGGGCCAGGGGTGAAATGTGTTTACACATTTTCTTCTTTCTCAGCACAGAAGGGAAAAAAAAAAGACTGGTGTCTTTTTTTCAGCGTGCTGAACCTTGATGCCACGCTCCTGTGAGAGCTCATGGCAGAGCCCTCCCCTTATCTCCTCTGTGAGGAATTCCTCCCTGACCCTGGGGATGCCCCACATCTCTCCTGTGACCAAGAGAACCAGCACACCCCGTCCCACGCGCCGCTGGCAGGCAAGACCTCAACCGCAGCCTGCACTCAAGGACAGGGCTTGACTTTCCCTGGGTGTGAAGGGAATGCCTGCGGGCGTCCGTCTGGGCACGCGTTCACATGGGTGCAACTCTGGGTAAATACTTTTTTTGCATGTGCCTGAGAGAAAGAACCGAGCTGTGCCCAGCTGAGCCATGGTCTCTCTCCTGAACCCATAAACTTTGCCAGGATTTTAGAGTCATTCAAGCTGACCAGATGAGAGCAGAATAAAAATATTTTCAACTCAGACCTGTCATCATCTCTGGACTGTCAATAAATCTGTCTGGTCTGTCCTTCAGCTGAAGGTTCACTGGGAAGAGATGGCTTTTTTCTGATGTGTGGAGCTGCACACAAAAAACAAATAAACAAAAGTTTAATAAATTTAGTAAAATACAAGGTTCCGTACGCACACTACATGGATTAACATTCCTCGTGGGGCTTCTCTGACCACTGCTTCTCAGTACAGGAGGGTCTCATCTTTAGCAGAGAGAAAGAGAGGGAAGGCTGTTTTGTGTTTTAATCGTTTTGCTGAGGTCCCAACGAAGGGCACTGGGGCAGGGCGCACACCACAGTGAGAGCAAACCCCTGGCTTGCTGCTAGTTTTAGTAGAAACGGATAGGAAAACTAACAGACTGGCCAGTCTGTGCATTTTCAGTGCCCGGCTACAATACAGAGTTTTGCAGGTGACATGATAGGAAAGTGCTCCTCTCCAGCTTCTACTTGCAATGCTCCCATCGATGGAAGCCCAAATGTTTGCTGCATTTCAGAGGTGCAGTTTGCCCTCCAACAACCACACGCCGCTCTTCAGTGAGCAGCTGAACATTTTCTCAGGCCAATTCCTAGTTCAGAATAAAAGCTGCAGAAATAGCAACACTGAAAGGTGGCCAAATTTTTTGCCTGAACTGAACTCTTCCCATTTAGAAAGGTAAACAAGCAGCTCCTTCCCAAACCCCAAAGGAGCAGGGACTGGAGCCACTGCAGATACCCAAGGAGCAGGCAACACGGCATTGGCGACTCGTGAACACCCTTCCAGCATCAGCCCACACAAAGAGCCTCTTGCCAGAGGGGCGAACCTGGTTTGCACTTTTTTCAGCCGGAGTGGAGGGAGCCGCTGGGTGGGAGGTTGGGGGCAAGACCCTTCCCTCGGACCTGCCCCATGCTGCAGGGGGAGCAGCCTCACCCCCGACTCACCAGCACATGTATGCACTCCACGGCGGAGGAGTTCACCCACCGGGCTTCAAACGTCCTGTCTGTCCCAAAATGGCACTCCAGAGCTGTCTCCTGGAAGAGCGAAGACAAGGACAGAATGACTGCAACAACCATTTTGTGCAGTTCTCCGTCTCAGTCAACCGATACAGCAGGCGCCGTGTCTCACCCTGTTTCTGCCATCAGTACCCGAACTGCGTTCCAAGTCAAATAGCAGATCAGAACCCGATACTGTAAATGGGGCTGGGATCTGTGCCTAATTAATCCTGCTCTGTTACACACCTGTACATAAAACTGCTGCAGGCCAAGCATCGCACGTGGGAGCCAAGCCCTGTCTCGCTCTCGCCCAGCGTGCTGCTGTAAAGCGTCATGACCAGCTGCAGGGCCGCTGCTCCTGGAGCTGGGGACAGGCGGCACATGCAGACCAGGAGACGTACCTGACCCACAGCACTCATAGACCAGGAGACGTACCTGACCCACAGCACTCCCAGACCAGGAGATGTGCCTGACGCACAGCACTCCCAGACCAGGAGACGTGCCTGACCCACAGCACTCATAGACCAGGAGACGTACCTGACCCACAGCACTCCCAGACCAGGAGATGTGCCTGACCCACAGCACTCCCAGACCAGGAGACGTGCCTGACCCACAGCACTCATAGACCAGGAGACGTGCCTGACCCACAGCACTCATAGACCAGGAGACGTGCCTGACCCACAGCACTCCCAGACCAGGAGACGTGCCTGACCCACAGCACTCCCAGACCAGGAGACGTACCTGACCCACAGCACTCCCAGACCAGGAGATGTGCCTGACCCACAGCACTCCCAGGCCAGGAGATGTGCCTGGCCGGGCTATGCTCTCGCAACCCCCGCCAGTGGGGTACCTGGGTTCCTCTGGACCAGGGGTGCTTAGAGCTCATGCTGCGATGCAGACCGAGAGCCAAGGTGGTCCCAAGCCGCCTTGCCCAAACCAGACCAAACCAGTCTGTGATTTGGGCTCAAAGCCACCTTCCTTCTCCTCCTAATAACTGCACAGAGCAAACCTCTAATTCAAATGAGGACCCAACCATGAGTACATTCAAAGGCAGGTGTTCTGTGCTGTTTTCCTGATAACACGAGGATGATATCCTGCCCCGAGTTACTGCTGTGCCCCATCCTGCAGGAAAAAATCCTATCTCCAAGCAGGTTGATGCTCCACCACTACTGAGGCCTAGCTACCCTTTGAAAACTGACAGATCTGATAAAAGACACGAAAGAAAGCGCCAGACTCCTGGCAGGCAGCTGCTGGCTCAGTGAACACACACGCGGCCACGAGGGGGAAACTGGAATCTCCTCCAGCGCATCGCTTGCGCCCAGGCAGCTTCTGCTCTGCAGGCTGGCCCGTGCCCCTCTCCTCTCGCCCACCGCCCGGGCAGTCCCCCCGCAGCAGCGAATGTGGCGGGGCATGCGTCTCCGATGCTCCGAGCTCTGGCAGTGCTTGTGAGCTCCTGTGGAGAGGAATGGAGAAGGAATCCTGCCCGGCGCCCTGGGACCATTTGTGGATGGTGGCGGGAGGAAGCTGGACTGCCAGACCCTCTCCAGCCGCCCTGGGAGCAGCGGTGCCTCGGCCCCTTTCCTGCTGACTTCATTTCCTACTGGGTTACAGGCAGTATTGCTTCCTCTTCAGCCACCTCCAGCATCCAAGAGGAAGAAGGATTTCTCGCCCACTTTTGCTGATTGCGGAGGGCACATCCTCATTTACAGAGGCCAGATCTGTGCAGGAAATGGCAGCCCCAGCCAGACGGGGAGAGCTTGTTTCTGCCCCCGTGCCGGAGGGCATGAGGTCCGGCGGAAGTGGTGCCTCTGCAGTGCCTGGCAGCTCCCCCGCTGCCCCCGGTGCAGCAAGCTGGGCAGCACCATCAGCATTTCCAACCTTCTCCTTTCCCTGCAGAAAGAGGAGTTGCCTGCTGTCCCACGCGCAGGTATCCTCCGCAGGGGCATGGCGATCCAGGCCCCATGGGCCCCGCTGAAGACTTGACCCAAAATGACACAGGGTGGCTTTCTACAAATACCAGAGCTTAGTCAAGTATTTTCCCAGTGCTCAGCCTCCCTGCCCCAAATTCCTCTGGTTCCTCCTGGTGTGTGACGCATCTCCAAAGGCACCATTTGACATCCACTCCCGCTTTTCGCCCTATTACAATTCACATGCCAGAAAATTTCACAGAAAGGGTTTTTTCACAAAAAAAAGAGCTCCGCAGTGACCACCAGAATTTAAGTTAAAACATATTTCCAAGCTGTACTCCAAGCAGTGGCTTAGCCAGCACAGGGCTCTCTTCCCGCAGCTCTGGGCTTTGTCCCTCATTCCTAAGTGCGGGGCGGTGGGGCCGGGCTGGCACACGGCACCGGGAGAGTGCGACACTGTCATGCTCTGCGGTGGAGCAAACACCCACAAGGAAACCAGGAATTTTATTTCCCCCAAACATTTTGTTCTAGTGACTGTTTTACAAGGTGTATAAACTCCTTTTTCCACCGAATGCAAAAAGCCTGTCACTAATTGCGGGAGATCCCTGGAGAATGCCTGTGCACAAACAGCATCTCCCTTCGGCTTCGCCATGCAACCTCACTCGCCGTTGGGAAGGCTGCTCTCCACCAACGTCTTTTGTTAATACAGTGATTTCAGCTGCTGACGCAATCACCCGCTCCTAAGGCAGAAACCAGCTCGTATGTAAACTCCCTTTGGCTGACCTGGCCACCTTGCTGCACACCAGCCTAGGCTCATCTGAACCTTCCCGAACTCTCCAGGAACTCATTTACCTTAGAGAAAGTCGCGTTAGCCAGTGAGATCGTAATGTCCCGAGATATTCCCGTGGGCATTGGGTCCAATGAGGCAGGTATGATTCGCGGACAGTCGATTTTCTTCTGTTAGGTACAAAACAAGACAAAAAAAAGAGAGGTTATCTGGGTGCATGCTGAGCCTTCCTCCCCTGAGTCACCAGCTTTGGCACTGCCTTAAGAGCCACCCCTCTGCCAGCGGTCAGATAACCACGGCAGGGTGGCCAGGTTTCCAGGAGGGCTCATCCGCAGCGTCCGCAGCCATGGGCCAGCAGCCATGGGCCGGCGAAGGGAGGAGCGCAGCAGGAATTCCCCCCTCGCTCCCACCTGGCTCCTCCGCCAGCGAGGGGACATCAGCAGCTCCCGGCCCCCAGGCGGTGGGGCTGCCAAGCCTGCATTTTCATCTCCCTGCACTGGAAAAAAAGCAAATGCTTATGCACTCCTCAGCTGCCACTCTGGCAGCTCCCTCATTACATGCACTTAAATGTTAGAAGACGGGGCCGGAGTGACACTAAAAGGAGGCACTGCAGCCTACAACGGCAAATCTGCCGGCGTGACCCCGCTTCTGCCAGCGGGAAGCCGATGTCTCACACATTGCAATGCACATTTCTGCAAGCCCCTGCAGAGATTTCGCTTTCCAGCGGTCTCCCTCCTGCACAGTGTCATTTCAGAAGTGTGCGGGGGTTTGTGTGTGCATGCGTGTGCGCGCAGAGGAAAGGGTATAACGAGCTGTAGGGGCTTCAGCGAGGGGACGGCAGCAGTAGGACAGCTGAAATGAAAGGCCTAAATGAAGCTGAAAAATGATTCTGAAAGGTCATCTGTCCCCCTACTTTTGTTCTCATTTTAAATTGATGGCTCAGATACTGGAGCTGACTCAGTATTCAAGTCTCTATGACAAGCCCATCCCGTTCTCTCATGAGATGTAAACCACACTGCAAAACTACAGCAAAAATGAAGCCAGCTTCTCTGTTGCCTCAGGGTATATCCAGATTAATGCCTTTGACAGTGGAGCCATTGGGGTAAAAGACAACAAAATATTTGGTGCATTATGCAGAATAATTTGCAGCAGGGAAGATTTCCTTCTCGCTTGCATCAAGGGTTACCCCACTGTGACTCTGCTGATGACAGCGCTGCTGCTGCTCTGATGAGAGGTACAGCCTGCCCTCCTAGCGCCGAGATGCCCAGCAGGACACATCCCCGGTGCCAGACATGCAGTGAGCATGAGGTTTCTCTCTTGCCTTCCCCAGACCTAGCTAGGGGTCGGGGAACTACCTGGAAGTGCCTGTTCGACTGTGGAAAACACGCTTCATTTCTATCAGGACACTCATCTTAACCAAGCACAGCCAGTGCCGCCTAAACAAAGAGATTAAATAACAGAGATGCACATGATAAGAGAAGTGAAACAACAAAGCAAAGCACTGGAGAGAGATTTCAGTCCCACGGCTCTTCTAGGAGAATCAAAAGAGTTAAAATAAAACCAGCAGGGCTACAACTGAAAATTCATGCAAAAGCTCCTATGGCCTGGTGTGTCCTTGCATGTCACAGCAGCTAGCATAGCTTGCTAGATAAATACACTTTAAAGGACTGATTAACTTGTCGTCTTGCAGCCCCTTCTCCTGCTGTTCATCAGCGGCTAGAAATAGAGCTTTCCAGCTGATTATATCATTCACATCTGGATCAGGGCAAAGGGTCTGAATGTTTAAAATGCTGCGGATGAAGCCAGTATGATGCTGGCTTCCCGGCGGACCAGTTTTCAGGTGCAGCCACGCCAGCAATGGTTTGTTTACTGAAAGCTCTGACTGTAGGACGAGGCACCATGTTTCCAGGGCTACAGAGCACCTCGTCCTGCAGGCTGCTCACTGAAATCAGCGGGAAGAGCTAAGAAAGGCACAGAGATAAAACAGGAATGTGCCCAAACCAGGTGCAGCATCCAACTGAACTGTACCTCTGGAGTAGGAGATCAGAGGCAAGAAAGAGAGGATAGGCACGGTTATCCTTAAGGAAGGACAGGCACAGTTATCCCTGCCAGAGGGTAACCCTGGCTCTCGTCGTCTGCTTGAGGCGATGGGAGCAGAGTGGGAAGACTGGGTGCAGCTCTCCCTAACACGTAGGCGAGGCTCCTAATTTCCTCCCTCCGGGCAGAAGAGCAGCTATTCCCCATGATGATACACGAGCACCCCGTGCCATGCTGTCCCGCACGGTCCCCACAGCCAGGGAGGCAGATCCGATGCTGGGCTGCCGAGGTCCAGCCGTCCCAGCACCTGTGTGCCCCCCCTTCACAGCAGCACTGGCGCTCAGGAGCAGAACAATGTCTCTGCTGGGTTTGGTTTTGGTGGGACTGGTTTCCTCCAGTGCGTGGCTGCACGAGTGTGGGGTGCCGGCACCCGTGCAGGGGCAGGAGTGAGCTCAGACAGGGCAGGGACGCCCTGCCAGCTCGGAGGTGCCAGGCACCCGCGGTCCCTCCACCCCGGCTCAGGCTGCTCCCCGTTTGCAGTGCCACAGGCAATGCCATCTCGCCCTTACCCCGCTCTCTGCTTGCTCCCGTGTCCCGGGACTTCCTCCGGACTCATGCCATGGAGATCCACCAGACCTGATGGTTGGCACACCAGGTCCCATGGTGACTCCAGTGCCATGGAAGGCATCACCGACCGACAGCCACAGCCTCAGGTTTGGCTTTACAAGGGATTGTTTGGGTCTGGCCCCAAGAGGCCCCACGCAAGAAGCCCCATGCCCTGCCACCAGCTGCACAGGCACTGCAGGAAGGTTTTGCCCCCTACGCCGTCGGTTTTACTGCTTGTCCCCTCCAGGAGCCTTGCGCAGGGGAGGGGACAAGGCCAGGCTCTGCCTTGTGGGGCAGGGAATGAGGGGACAGCCGGACTCCAAGATCTGGCTCTCAAATCCACCCTGGCATCTCCCCAAACGCAGTCTGGCAGGGACACCTGGGCTAAGCCAGGAAAACACACCGCTCCCTGCTCCACTGACCTGTCTTTCAAGCAGCAGCTACACTTACGTCAAAGGACACAAATTATCTCAGGCAATTTTTGCGTTTGCCAGCTGAGTTGCAGGCTATGTGGTGCTTTGTCAAGGAAAAAGTCAATCCAATAATGCGGGACCTTCTTCAGAAGTCCTCTCGCAGCCCAAGCTCTTCCTCTAGATTTAATGAGAAACACACCGTGCACCAGCCGTGACTACAAACATTGATGGAGGACTAATCCATGGTGGTCCCCAGCCACTCCTGCAGCCCTGCCGTCACCCAGTGCTGCTGGTGGGGCTGACAGCCCCTGGAGCCCCTGCCCCGAGCGGCAGCCCCGGCGCCTGGGGGCAGGGGCAGCACAAGCATCCATGGCTCGCAGCCCTCTGTGCCATAAGGCCTCGTACCCCGGCAGCCCAGCACGCTGCCAGACACCCAGCACAGGGCAGACACCCCACCGTGCAGCCTCAGCACGTGGGTCCCGCACCAGGAGCAGCCATCAGTGACAGTTTTCAAGTGCCCAGCCCCCATCCAGACAGCAAGAGAAAACGCCAGGTACTTTCTGAAATCTGGGCAGTTGACAAAGTGGAGGTGCTTCCTCAAACTGCCCGCTGTGAACAGACCTTCACCAGGAAGCACAACCCATCCAGACACACTTCACAAGCCAGAGGACAGACCAGTGCTGCCCTGCACTGCCGGGAGCTGTCACCCCGCTGCCACCCAGCAGGGACGGGAAACATTTCCCAGGGTTTTACACTAGACATGACCGCACAGAGCTGTGACGTGGTGGCCCCATCTCCTTCCCCGTCCCCTGCACTTGCAGCCACCCACCTCCTGCCCGCTGGAGGGGAGCAGATGCCAAGGCCAGCCCTGGGGTTGAGCCTGGGGATGAGAGTGGGACGTCTGACACAGGGCCAAACTCCTGCTGGCGACAAGCACGGGGAACTGCTGGAAGAGCTGAGATGAGGGCAGAGCACCGGCGCCAAAGGGATATTCAATTTACAGCGTAAAAGCTTGGCTTGGATCTAGAGCAGATTGATTGCTAAAAAGCCAATTTTATTTAAATTAACTTCCATTTAAATTTCAGAAGCAGGAACACACTGAGCCTCTGGGTTATTAAAGCTGTAATTTGGAAAGGGGCGATTTTCTCCTTTAGGCGAGCAGTACCAGTGGTGCTCCAGCAAATTATTAACATACCACAAAAACCTAGTCAAAGCTAAACGAATTGTAAAGTATTGCTACGTTTACTGTATTACTCAAACCCAGGCATCCCAGGATGCAGAGAAATAGTGTCATTGCTCCAGACATGAGAGGTGATGAAGAGCCAAGGGATGGAGCCCGCTGAGGGCACTGGGACAGCCAAATGCTGCCAGTCTCCTCACACACACATGCCTCCAGGCGCGGTGCGGTGCGGCACGGCACGGCACAGCACGGCACGGCACGGCACAGCTTTCCTGCCCTGCATGCATCCCCCTCCTCGACACCAGCAGAGGAGGGTGCCCCAACTCCCGCCCAGGACAAGCCATGGCCAGCAAGTGCCAGCCGCTGATGGAGGAGACTCAGAGCCTGCCGGGAGGAGCAGCTGAGACCGCGCTGAGCACCGGTGCCCAAAGACCCCCCAGGGTCACTAGGTAAAGCAAGGCTCAGCCTGGGGACCTCGAGGTGAGACAGTCCGAGCCCAGCCTCAGCCCCACGCTTGCCCACGCTGCCGGGAGCGCTGCGAACATGACGCACGCAGAGCAGCACTCCGGAGCGGCCCTCCAGCTCTCCATTTGCTGAGCCTTTGGAAGTGAGACGTGTATCGCGGCACTTCCGACTGCAGAGACTCCCCAAAGCCAGGCAGCGACGCCGAGCAGTGCCATCCTTGGAGCTGCCCCCCACCCGTCGGGGCAGCACTGCCAAACCCCAGCCATCTGCCTCCATCCTCAGGAGAAGGAAAACAACAGCAACAGCACAGCGACGTGGGAAGGTCTCCCGAAGCAGCAAAGTTTGACGGGCCTTACCTCCATCCGCAGCGCGTCGTCACACTGCGAGTGGTTGGAGACACAGGTGTAGGTGGAGGGGCACCAGTGACACTTCCACCTGGTCGAGAGGCAGCTGGTGCATCTGAAATGGCAAAGGTGCAGTGAGAAAAGCAGATTTCAGGCGGCTCAGGGGAGCCACACCTCAGCCATGCAATCGATCTTCACATATTGTGTTCAGTCTTTAATGGTGCCCAGAAAAACCCATCTATGGCAGGCGCTGGGCTGTCCTCTCCTCTCCCTGGGAGCTGGCAGGGGACGCGGGCAGAGCCCATCATCGCCAGTGCCACTCCGAGGCAGCTCCATGGCATCACCACCTGTGGTGCCACCACCTGGGCCCAGGACATGGCAGACTGGGAGCCACCGGCTCCAGCTCCTCCCCTCCTGAGTGAAAAATGCTCTTTTCCCCCAAAACGTTCTTTCCCCAAGTCCATCTCCCCATGGAGACAGGCGAAGGCTGTCCCCCATGGTTTGCACAGGGAATGGGACTGCCAGCGGGCAGGACGTGGGGATCCCCGTGGTCAGCCTCCATTGTTACGCTCCTGAAAGGTGGATGACTTTCTGTGGGTGCCACCAGACCCCTCTCCTCCAGCCCACCGTGCTGATGAGGGGTACGAGGCTGCTCCCACCCGGGGCTGGCAGGGGAGAGAGAGCAGAGGGAACACGGCCCTCCCCACACCCCTCCCTCACCACTCCACAGACCCCCAGGGATCGCTGGGGAGGCCGGCTCTGCTGCCTAAGGGTTAACAGAACAAGCTTTGTATAAAAATATTATTCACATTAAAAAAACCCAACATGTCCAGATGGCTCCAGACGCCGCGAGGACCCTCCTTTGTAAATCCCTGGCAGCGCAGCTACTACGCCCCTGCCAAATCCTGCCCAGGCCCCCAGCCGCCCCGCTGGCAGGGAGGCTGCACTCCCCCATTAACCCGTGCTGGGGGACCCTCGTCCAGCTGCGCGTGCACCCTCCCAGCTTCAAACCGCTCCATCTGCCTCCATTGCCCCGGTGCCACGCGGGCAGCACGGCACCACCGGCACCCTGCCGCCGCCTGCCCATGGCGGCCCAGCTGCCTGCACACCGGGTTCACTTACGCTCTCTTCGGGTAAATGTTTCCAGTTCTTTTGCAATCGTAGATGGTGAAATTGGCCCGGATAATGTTTTTGCTGTTGACCCGGAGAGCAGTTTCGACAACCACGTGGTCTGAGAGAATCAAGCCAAAGAATATTGGGTTGCAAGAGCCTCTCGCTCGCACTCACACTTAGAAGACAAGACAGACCCTTGGGAAAACAAGGGCTAAATCTGATTTGTTTTCTCTAGGGCTTCCTCTGAGCTGCATTTCAGAGCTTGGACCATTCATCTTTTGCCCTCTGACTTTCAGCTCTTCCCTCTTAAATCAACACTTTACATCACCCTCACCAGAAACGAACATTGCGACTTTCAGCAGAAAATTCCAGCGTGCTGTGCAAGTGTTAATTAGCAGAGTTAATTATTGTCTTCGCTTACAGTTGGTGCTAAATGATATTTAAAAAAAAATGTGGTAATTAAAACATGTTAGTTATCATGTTTTAAAACCCCGCACACTTTCCCCATGACAACAAACCCGCAGAGAAGAGTGGAAATCCCTTTTTTGGCTACTTAACAGGCTATACTAACTCCCCCTTCCCCCAAAATTGCCTCACATTTTTTTTCTTTGCAATTTTGCCATATAAGCACCAGGGACAAGAGACAATGCCTCTTTCAGAATATGTACAATAAATCAGCGCATTGGATTCCAGAAATTCATTTGGACATTGCCGTAACCAACAATACAGAACAGTTAATGATCTCCCATTCTTTGGATAGCTAGGGAGAAAAACAATGCAGCTTTATAAACTTGCCTATGAAAAGTGGGATTTTCAAAAGGACTGGCTAATTCTTCTCCTACTGAAGTCAGCCATCTTCAATAGAGCATTCACTCCAGGCTTGAAAGATGAAGAATTAACAAGCGCTCAAGTCTGGAATGAAGCATCGAACTTCTCAGAAGCAGCCCTGAAATGAGGCTGTCTCCATCGCTAAGTGGCCAGTATCAGATGTGGTCAGCTTGGCTGTCAGGGCTCGGCTGACTTTCAACCACGTCTGCAGGTGCTTGTCACCTCCAGAACGCAGCTCCATGGAGCCTCAAGAAGGGCGTCCCGTTTCACACCATCTGAAAACGGGGGGATACTAGAAAACCTCAGTCTGGCTTTTAATTGCATAAATGAGATTAAGAGTTTTTGAGGTGCCTTTAGGAACACACTTGCTCTTCTTCCAGAACTTCTGAAAGGTAGCGCATGTTCGGGAGGGAAACTAAACAAAAGCAACTGAAAATATCAATATAAGTAGCAACATTATTTCCCCAGGGCTAAAACATCTTTGTTTTAGTACTTACTAAATCTAAAGCAGAAGCTCTAATCAGATGAATCTTAATAAAATAAGTACATGAACTGGCTTTTAAATTCTGATGTTTAAAACAAAAATTGATAGATTTGAAATACTGTCAATTCATGTTAAGATGGTGGAACTCCCACGCTTTAAAGTCATATGCCCTATAAAACAGAAGCAGCCTGGGTCTTTTTTTCCCTGTATGCATTATCTGCATTCCATTTCTCTGGAAAAAGAAAAAAACCCTATGAAAAATTATGTCCACAAAAGTGGTTAGAACGAACCAAGCTTGTTTTCCTTTACATACCTTGGTCATCTGGAAATGTTGGATATCTCTCGCGTGGAAGTAAACTGCAATAAATAAATTGGTTTACATAATCTCCAGCAACTCTGGCTACTGTGTGGATATTATTTCCATAGTCACATGAAATATTTGTTCCATTCAGGTTCGGGATAGTGCCATTTATTTGTATTATCAGGGCCTATATTTGGACAAAAAAAAAAAATCAGTTATTATGACAGCAAATTATATTTAGGATTTGTTCATGTTTTACAAGCTTTTCATAGGCTAGTGACTCCAAAACAAGTCCACAGATAGCCGTTTTCTTTCATTTTATGCACTTTGAACTCTGAAAGCCATCTGCCTACAAAACCTCACTTCAGAAGAGCTCCGTCACCATAAACTCCAGCAACTGTAGCTGGTGTGCTACCAGCTGGCATGAAAACCCAGCCCAGGGCTTTCTTGGGAGACCCCTCGGAGGAAGCAGGACGCAAAGGCTAAGCCCCCCCCAGCTGCCCAGGCTGTCCTGACCCACGCAGCCTGCACGAGCAGAAAACATTAACCCCTGCTTCTGAGCGCCTGAACCTGCCAGCTTGCACCAGTCTGTGCCAGGGACCCGCGGCGTGACGGAGGTGTCTCGTGGGAGCCTGCTGGGAGGGCTGCTGGGGGCTGGCCACGAGCCAGCGTCCTCCCCCGGCACACAACGGCCGAGCGGGCTGGCTGCCGGCATTTCTTTTTGCCATCAGCCTCCGAGGGGAAGGGATGGAAAGTTTTGCAGAAAGGGAATGCTTTTGAGGAGGGTGACTCAGGAAAACGCGCAGCCCACGTGCTTGGCTGGCTTCCCCCGCCGCCGGAGGGGTGACTCCCTGGGGACCCGCAGCCCACCGCTCCTGCGTGGCAGAAGTGGAGCCGGAGCGGTGCTAGGGTCCCGTGGGACCCCTCTCTCCAGCTCTGGTCTGGGCCCTGCCCCAGCTGCTGCCTGTTTATGAGCAATTTCCCCAAGTTAGGGCTGGTCGAGAACTTTGGCACAGAGAGATTTTTGCCGTTGGGAGAGGGTCCGTCTTTAAACGAAAAATATTTTGATGAAAACATTTAAAATATCATTAAAATATTGTTAAAAATAGCAACAATACAAAACCAGAAAATCAGTTGATTTAGCTGTCTGCAACTGGTCTTCTGTATTTTGAAATTTTACAGATCTCTCCAGCGTGTTTAGTTTAGCAGCTTTAGAAGTCCTGTTCACCTACAGGCTCAGCAGCCGGCGTCCTGCTGGCTTCCAGGGTGCCGAGGCACAGGAGGTCACCTCCAGGCGCTTTTGAGAACCTTGGCCTGGCTCGGTAGCATGCAACAGAGCTCAGCTTCCCCACGACCCATATCCGAGCCGTGTGGAGCTGTGCTGCTACGCTAGAGGAGCATGGATATTTATCAGCCCTGAGAGCTGGTAACGACTCTATGGGATGCTGCACATGATTAATTTGGTATTCACATCAAACGCACCGGGTTCTCTTTGTCGATATTAATCTCGGGCTCCAAGATGGTCATGGAAGGGCACTGCTGCACTCCTTCACTTGCGCTTGCCCAGAAGTTGGCCCCTGTGAAGTTCGTGCACTCGTGCTGCAGAGAACACCTGCAATGAACAGGGGGACAATTCGTGGTTGATTATTTTTAAAAGAGGTGATAAAAATGTTGACTTCCTTGTGAGGGAAGATCCTGAGAAAATCCTGTGCCTACACCTTTTTCCTCCATCCATGCAGCTAAGCCTAAAGCTTTGCTGCTATATTTAAAGTGTCTGGTTGCCACGATAAGAGCACATACTCCCACCAGCATCAACGGAGCATCAGGATTCAGGGTAAGCGAGAGCAGGCAGGCTGAACCCTGAACCGAAGAGGAGAAGATGACATTTGGTCCGACTTCTTCAATTTGTAAACACAGAGCCTAATTTTGTAAATCCCTTTTTGAGTGTTGATTGTCTCCTACACATAAATAATAATTGCAAGGGCAAAAGACAGTCTTTAACAGGGTGTTGGCTCTCTCAGTCCCATGGTCGGATGCCTGCAATATATTCCTTGCACTGGCAGCTGACTGCAGCATTTCAATGCAGCCACAGTTAAATCCTGGCTCTGAAGAGCATCCCAACCATTTGAGACCAGATGCAATTGTTTTAAAAAGCATGTATTTCGTAAGGAATGGACAAAGACTAACGGTAGTGTGACTGCGTGGAAATATAAAAGGCAATATAAAAGAATAGAAATTCTTGGCTGGGCTTGAAGGACAAAGGACATGCCAAAGCGCGCTAGGACACAACCAGTCCTACCTGGTCTCCATCGTGCACCACCCGCAGTAAGCGTCAGCGGCGGCCAGGCACTCTGTGCACGTCGAGTACTGGTTGCAGGCAGCCACCTTCACCCGCGTCATCTGCACGACAACAGCACAACTGCTTCCAAATGGTTTACGACACCACAGAAACACTCAACCCGACCAGGATGCGCCAGTATGGCCGCGCGTAGCTAGCGACGAGACACCAGCCTCTCGGGCTACTTTGCCCGTTAGCCTGGACCAAGCCTTACAGAACAGACAACAAGGGGCAGACCCTGGCACCGCCGTCCTCCACCCCGCATCGCTCACAGGTGGGTGCTCTGTGTACGACCAGCCCGCACGGGGACCAGCACAGGCAGCTGCCCACTGCCCTGCCAGTGCCCCCAGCAGAGCCCGTCCCAGCCTGGAGACCACGTGCCCCGGGGCAGGTAAGGACACCCAAGGGACGGTGCTTGCTGCTGCCAGCGTAGTCGCCCCACGGGGTGCGCGGCAGCGCTGAGCTGAGCTGAGCTGCTCCTTTTCAGCCAGCACCCTGGCAGTAGATGTGTGATGGTCAGGCCACGGAGAGCGACACCACACCTTTCTGATGCGTCAGATGGAGATGGTTTCACAGCTTGTCCCTCCCTGTGAAAAGCTCTCACTCAGACCTGCAGAAAGCGCCTTTCTAGACAGAGCTGAACGCTATCTGGCTATTTACAAAAAGACCAGAAAGCAAAACCACTCTGGAAACCTTAATTTGTAAAGAAATCAAAGTACCTCTGGGGACTTGCTCGGCAGGAGCAGTTGGAGGGAAAGCATATGTCAGTTTCTGCTTTTTCCTCCCTCAATTTCTAAACATTTGCGAAGGAAAACTGAGCTGTTGGGTACAGCGGGGACTGACAACGTGAGGTGCTGAGAGCCCTGAGCGAGCGCACCTCAGACCGTGGGCTCCTTGGCCTGACCCCTGCTTTACCCGCAGCACTTTAGGGCTCCCCAGCCCTGCGGTGCTCAGCACCCCCCCCAATCCCATTGAGGTCCCGGGGAGCTTCCCAGGATGCTAATTCCACCAAAGAAAAATAAACTCATCTGGTTTATTGGAAAAGAAAAAAAAAGAGGAGAGCATCACAAGTGCTGCACTGGGTGTTTGATCAAGCCCAAATGAGGTGCGCAGCCCAGCCTGGGAGCTGAGATGAGACAGTGTGAAACATCGGCTAAAGAGCCATCTCGGGAGGGTTCTGCGAAATGATAATGACCAATCTGCAGGGAATTAGGGCTTGGAAAATACAAATGCAACGTATAACATTTGTGGTTGTGCATCTGTTTTGACAGATTAAAATGTAATTCAGGACAAACCACCAGCGCCTGGAGCGCTCAGCTCTCGTCTTCCTCCTCTGCTCACTTGACGGAGATGAGACCGTCTGTTTCTACCTGCTGCGGCGTTCCCGGTCTCCGCAGAGAGCCCTCCTCCCATCCAGCCCTCCTGCCGGCCAGGCTGAGCAGAAGCCTCCCCCAAGGATTATTTCTGACAGGCAGACTTTTTGTCTGTAGGATCTCCTAAAAGCCTCCTTAAAGACTGTGTACCGTAATTTTTGGGTTTCTATACAGGAACAACTTCTGCTTATTTCTGCATTCCTGTAAGCAGGATCTGTTTTGATATCTATCACTCTTCTTCCTACCTTGCCGCCACAAGGATGAGAAAGCCTGACAAGCTGCTCTGCTCAGCATGTCCCCCACCCTGCACAGGAGAACAGACGGGCACAGGTACCCCCCTGGAAAGCCCTCTGACACCCCAGCCAAAGCCCTGAACTTCTTGGCTCTGCCCATTAATGTTAAAGCAAATTTTATTGTCTCTTCCTGCTCCCAGCTTAGTGCTGAACGCTAAATCAAATGCACGATGCTCAAAGGACTATTTTACTGAAGACTAAAGGTCTCACCTGATAGGAGGTCATCAGATAGAGGTAGGTGGAATCAGAAGGGTCGAACTGCATGATGGGGTGGACAGGCTCTCCATAAGCCACCGAAATGTATCTCCTGCTAATAACCCTCATGGTGCTGTCCAGATTAATCTGTAGTGAGAAGAAGCCGCTCATTGAGACCATTTTTCAAACACTATGGGAAGAAGACTATTCTTCCTCAGTTATAAACAAGAATCAAAGTGGTATCTAATGGTATTCCACATTTTCAAGCGCTGTAAATCTCTACACGCTTCGCAAGCTGCACACACAGAGCTTTATTGAAAAGCCAGCTGTGTGCTACAGGGAAGGCACTAAGTGGTCCAGAAAGCCCAGGCCACGGCCAGGAGCAGTGCCCAGTGATGAATAACGCCCGCAGCCCTTGGTCCCTCTGTTTGAGAGGCTGCCTCCAAAACTTCTACTCTAACGCTCTACCCACTGCACGCTCGACTGCACGGCCATTTCCAGCAGGCCACAGCAGCGTTACTCTCACTTTACCCTAACGTAAGTGGCACCAGCCTTCAGCCCTCATTACATGCATATGTGCATCTCTGTTACAAAGAACATTGCATTTCCAAAGCTTAATGAAAAACAGTGAAAATCAGCAATGGGGCTGTACAACATGGCATCCCCTGCTCCCTGCGTATTTGAAAAATAAGTGTCGTCATTCCTGGCCAAAAGAAGCTTTTATCCCTGCTAACTCCAGAAGACCATGGCAGCTGCCACAAGAGCGCCAAATCCTACCTTGCCTCATGAATCACCAGCTGAAGCGCTGGCAGTGATGGAAGAGGCTGCAAAGCATCAGCCTGCCTTTCAGATCCCAGAATGTCTTGGCATTTGACTTGAAAACTCAGCAAATTAAATGTGGCATTGCTGAGAGGAAATAACAATAGGGCTACACAATTTCGCGTGACAGTCACTTTTCAGCTTAAAACAGAAAGGGAGCGGGGAAAATTCCTACCTCCTTACTAGCCAGGGAAGGCAATACTTGTAAGGACCAAGCATGCCTCTGCTCTCTAAAGTCTGGATTAATTAATTAACATAGGATTAATTAATTCTTACACTAGAGCAGCACCGGCATGTCCTAGTAAGATAGCACAAGCTCAAAGCAGAGGGCTTCCCTCTGCTAAGAACCGTACGCAAGCACTGCAAGCTGCTATGCAGAAGAAAAAGGGAACTATCATTATCCCCTTCTTAAAAGCTGGCTATCCAGAAGCTAAACGATCTGCCTGGGATCACCCAAGACGTCCATGAACTGAGTCCCGACACCCTCCACTTCAGCTTTGTGGCCATCCTCTCTCCCTTCTTGCTGAGATTTGCTCTACACTTGGCTGTTTCTAGGCGCCTGTCCCTAGGTCCCTCTGCCTCCTGGGCTCGTTTACCCTACGCTTTCACTGCACAGGCACTTTCCCTGGATCCCCGTGAGCTGCGGGGAGAGCCACCGCAGTGGTGCAGGGGGGCACAGACCACCAGTCCTCTCGCCGGAGCGGGGCCAGGGCATGCTGGGGCACACGTGCTGCACTGGCGCTGGCGAGAGCAGAGTGGGCTGAAGTTCTGGGTAATTCCACCACAGCTGCTCGTCTACAGCCTTCCAGACCTGGACACGTGGGGACTCGCCAGAACAGACCCTTCCCACCCCGTCTCCTTCGAGGGCATTGCACCCTGGCACACCTCGCCCTGCCACCGCTTCCCAAGGGCTGTTTTTCCTTCAATGACTGCTGGATGTGGCACTGATAATGGCCCTCACGAAACACCCATCTGCAGCCTATCTGATTAACTCCCCTTACATACCCCTGGCAGCCATAATTGCTGCTGGCAGGAGCCGGTCGAGCACTATTTCTGCCCCTTTGCTGTCTTTTCTCAGGCAGCAAATCTGAATGATAACTCACACAAAGTATCTTGTATCCCGTGCCAAATAACAAGGAGCCCCGAAGGTAAAAGGGCTTCTGGTTATGCAGCTGTGTTGCAGAATTAGATTAGAGCTATCTGAGCAAATTATCCCAGCAAAGGGTAGCCAGGAGCCTCTCCCTAATGGAGGCTCAGCAGATAAGGCTGCTTTCTCTGAGACGATAATGGAAGCAGAGCTGTTAATACTGTGTGAACAGGGGCTGCGCTGCGTGTGGCATGTGCCTCTGCAGCCCGTGCACCTGGCCGGGGTGCCAGCTTCCTCCCACCTTCGTGAATTACCTGCCCCTGCAGGCAAAAATCAAAGCAGTGAGCTTCTTTGCGATCGTTCCCACATTTCTGCCAGGAGCACTTGGACTCGAGGGAAGAGATTGGATCAGTTTTCTTCTCTCCAAGCATTTTGATCCAATATTCCACATTATGCACCACTCACCCCAGGCTGAGACAAAGAAGGTATCAGACGTGTCTCTGCTCCAGGGCTTTTCCCCCACTCTCCTCTGTGGACTTTCGAAGCTGAGAGTACACCAAACTGTTGTGGCTGGCTGGAATCACAACCTTCTTTGGCAAACTTCAAGTGCTAAAGTTACTGAAACCTTGGCCTTGCATCTTGGCTCTGGAGCCAGGGTATTGCATTGCCCTATGTTGCCTTTGGCACGTTATTTAAAACAGATACTCCATCAGATGCGTGGGTTCACACCTGCTTTGGACTCAGCTGTGATGAAGCATCTCTCGGCGACTCCCCTGTCTACATGGAGCCTTCAAAAGCCATCAGCTTGGAGGGAGAATTTATTAGAAGAGCTGTTAATAATTAAATGCTGCACAATAACATTTCCAGCACAGGGTTCATCAAGAACATCCTGCTTGCATGGCAGCCTTGAACAGTAATTAACGGCCACCAGTCACCAGGCAGCATATATCACTGTACAGATTACGGCAGCATCCAATTACTTCTTCATCACCAAGTAAACGCAGGTGCTCGGACAAACTCAAGAACAGACATTGTCCTCCGTGCGAACCAGAGGTGCTGGAAGGGGAAGCCGCGCCACCCTCCCTGTCCCCCCAGCCCTGCCTCCCCCGTGTCCATGCCGCCGGGCTCCACTTGCCTTCAGGAGTCCTCCGCTGGCAGTGCCCAGGAACACAACGGTGTAGTTATTGACGCTGGCCACCGCCACCGCGGTCAGGCCGCTGTAGGTGAACACGGGGGTCGCTGTGATGGGGTTCATGATGGCCAGCGGGTGCTGAAGGTGTGCGGCTCCACAGTCCAGCTGCTCCGGCTGCAGCTGCAGAGAGACACACACGTCGACATGCACGTCAATGGGCTGCAGCAAACAACAGCGGGTCCCCCGCCATCACCACCTTGGGCTCAGTGTGGACAAACTGCCGACGGCCCTGTGGCGCCCAGGGAAAGCTCCTCACTACCGAGTCACGGAATAGGAAAATGTAACTGGTTAATACGGGAGCAGAGAGCTGTAACAGAGCTTCCTTTCTGCTTGCCAGATCTACCCTCAGAGCCAAATCCAGACCAGGCTTTGCTGGAGATGAGCTGCCAGAGGAGCTCTGCCCTTGCCCATGCTACGGGCAGGATCAGGGCAGCACCGGGATCGCTGCCGGAGCCACCCAGGTGCAGGGCATCCCAAGAGGGCGTCCTCCAGTCAAAGGCCCATTTACTGTAGCAGGACCCCCACCTCAACACAAAAGTCGTGTGTGACGGTAAAAGGGGACAAGGGGGCTCCGTGCCCCCCTCTCCCACTGAAGTAGTCAGAGGTCTTTTCTTCGGCATGGTGCTGGAAGCCCCTCGCCCGCGGGGGCTGTGCCGCAGGTGAGGTTTCTCAGCCCGCTGAAGACGAGCCCTCCCCAGCGGCCGCCTGCCCTCTCAGAGGCGGTTGCTCTGCCCGCAGAGGGCTGGTCCCGCGCGCGGCCCCAGCGCTGCCATGGGTCCCCCTTCCCACTGGTCAGCGCTCGGATCAGCGCGGGGGAGCGCACGGAGCCCCGCTTTGCTGGGGCGGCTGCAAGCCCAGCAGCCATCTCCAGCTCCTTCCCTCTCAAACAAAAGGTGAAGCAAAACGTTTCTCCAATAAAAGAACTGAAAATATTATTTCCCTGTGAGTAAGTGAGGAAGTGAGTGAGAACAGAGCCAAGGGTGGCGGGGAGCTTGCTGGAGACTCTCAGGACTGTAAATCCTGGCTCTGATCTTGCTGCTACTGCAGTCAACAGCAAAATTTCCACTGGTCTTCCACTGGGACAGGACAGGATGGAGGAGCTGCCGAGTAGGAGGAGGCACCGCACTGTGGGACATGGAGGGAAGAGCAGCGGCTGCAAAACTCTGCCCAGAAATGCTGGAGCCACTGACCCTGTCCAGCCTCAACCTGCAGCCTCTCACCGTGCCCCGGCGAACAGATACAGCCATACCCCGTGCCCAAGACCACGAGACGTTCATTATTTGCCTCTGGCTTCTGCTTTCAAGCTATTCCTCAAAGCTCTGGGGGAGCAGGAACTGCCTTTGCTACAGAAAAGTTAAAGTCAGGACAGCAGGACAGCAGACGCCACAGCTCAAGCAGGTGCCCGGCTCTGGCAGGATCCACGGCGGTGAGCGGCACTGCCGGGGCCGGCCTCAGAGGACGAGCTGCCCTGCACAAGGGCTGGCGACCGGGGGCACGAGGCCAGTTCCAAGCGAATGCCAATTCACTATCATGTGCCAAGGGGCGAAGGCAGAGGACTCCTCACCTGTGAGCCTTGTCTGTGAGCAGGCATTTGGCTCGTTTGGCCCAAAGCAAGACAACAGACTTTAGTATCCCATGCTAAATTAATTAGCACAGTTGCTGCATGACAGCAGCATTTGAAAATGGGTCTGATGCTTCATACTCCTCCTACCCTACCGAGATGCACCCACGATTTATGACCACTCTCACCCTGAATCCTCCGAGACTCTCCTTGTAATTTCTGCTCAATGTGGATGGATTCAACAACATCTGAATATCACAACAGTCTTGCTGCCGACAATTCTCCTGCTGTCACTCCTACAGCCGCTTTTACAAAGTGCTGTGGGTGCAGCCGAAGCCGTTCAAGTGACGGGCATGTTTCAAGGGCCATTACCACATCATCTACAGTGTCATTTCAGGCTCATCTTAAGCGAAGCTGCAATTGCGCTGTCACCCTTCCCGGGTGCAGGCATGCAGCTGCAGGGCTGACGTGCCGACAGCTGTGGGTATTTGCAGGCTGCCTGAAAGCACACCAAATTAAGGCCCGGATTGTGGGAAATGCTTATACAAAACTCTAGACAAGAGACCGCTGGCGGACTGCAACCCACTCCCTTAGAACTAAGCACATTTTACGCCTTACTGAACTCCACCATAATGTAGATATCCCTTCCAAAATAATCGTCAGGAGTGCTAATTTAAGCAGAAAAAATGCAGGGATTTGAGGCTGTATCTGTTAAGAAACCGGACCACGTGCTTCCACCAGGCAGGAGAAGTTGACAACCAGCCTGTTTAGCATATTCCTTCCTCCCTGGGCTCAGTGCACCAGGGCCTGTATTTTAATTCCCTTATTATCGTTATTATTTCATTAATGGAACCAGACTAAATCTTCAGCTCTCCCCTCTGTTCAGCCCATTTAGGAGATTAGGCAAATCTTCAGGCTTTGCAGCGAGCGCGTGAGACCCGGGCAGGACCACCCCTCCGCTCCAACCTCATGCCCGGACCCCGCTTTGGGGTGCACCTCCTGCCTTGTGCCTGTCCCCCCTCCCGGCCACGACCACCCGTCTTGGGTTGGTGCCACATTACAGCAATACATCCCTGGAAAAAAATGGGGAAGAAACTTGCTAAAACTCAAAACATACGCCAAGCAACCGGGCTGTGTCTCCAGGAGCGAGGGATGGCATCCCCCCGCCTGACCATGGCAGGGCTGGTGACCTCTCTGCAGGGGCCAGGGCCAGTCCGTGGTGGGGCAGCTGGCATGGGGACCACAGGCGTGGCACTGCCCCTTCTCCTCTTTGCATGGGAGAAGACAGCAGCAAACCCCACCGGGCTGGGTGTGAACTGTAGGTGCCAGCCAGCTCTCGGTCTTTTGTAGCAGCTGGCTTCCCGAGTACCAGGTGCCATCGCAGACCCACAGCATCCTCCGTGCAATGGCACACACAGCAGGCAATGCCCCTGTTCCGCAGAATGGCCGTTCCCCTTGCCCAGAGGGAGCACGCCACTGCAGACACGTCCAGGGCTCATTTCCCCGCTGCTGGACCGGCGCAAGCATGCTGCCACAAATGGCAGACTGGGTCCTCTCCACGAAACCACTCTGATCTCGGTCTCCTGCATCCCAGCAGACACCAGACCCCACGTCTGCTGCTGCTGCGGGTTGCGTCAGACGTGAAGTAACAAAGGCTGACTTGAAAAACTTCCTCTGCTAGAGAGTGCCAAGCAGGAGCAACATGCGCCGAGCTGCAGCTCGGTTCACATGGGACCGAGATGAAAGGATCAAGTGTTGTGGATGCAAGTGACTTTGCTAAATGCATTTTGCAGTTTTACGGCATTTCATTCTATTAAAAAACAAAATCGCAGCCCAAATTCTTAAGTGTGTATGTTTTCCCCTGTAACTGGGCAACACAACTCCTTTACACCATACAGAGGATACGGCAAGCCATTCATGTTTCTGATTTAATGGTCCCTTCCATTCACAGCCAGACCTTTAGAAATGCACTTGGGTTTATTTATGGTTGGGGATGATTATCTCTAGCCCCTCTTCATTACTCTTTACCGATATTAACCACTTGAAGCTCACAAGGCTCCTTCCAGCTGGGAAACTGAGGTACAGAGGCACCTCAGGCTGCCTGGGAGCCTGAGGGATGCTCAGCACCTTGTCTCCGCAGCAGCTGACCGGGAGCTGGTACCGGCGTTTGTCTGCCGGCAGCTTTGCCGCCTCCCAGCCCGAGGGACGCAGCCCTTTCTTCTCACAGGTGGCCGAAACCACGGGAAGTTCCTTATCTGCTGCGCCTGCCTGTGTATAAATCACACATTTCAGACCTAATATCAGTGCAAAGTGTTTTCCACGGTAAACAGGATGTAACTATTCCAACACAGGCCAAGCTTTATTTTGGCCACATACATCCTTCCTCTGAAACACCTTTCTTTAAATGACATCAGCTCTTCTGACGGACGGGCAGGAGGAAACATATGGTGTTTCCCTCTCTCGGGTCTCAAGGTGGGGTGACACACTGTGCTGCTGCTGTCTGTAAACCACAGCACCGAGGGGACATCTTAACTCTGCCACGTTACGGTAAACAGGATAGGGCCAAGTCACATCCTTCTGCAGGCACCAGGCAATCACCCCAGCTTGGGAAATCGCACCTCAAGGTTCTGCTAAAAGGCTTTCTCCATGGGGAATGGGCTAAATCTTGCTCCATCTTAGATCAAACTGCCCTACCCTGAAGCGGGGAAAGCATAAATGTTACGTTTTCTTCCAAAACCAATCTCTTTCTATCACCTGCATTTGAAACAAAGCTGTGGGCATTTACTGCATTGCCACTACTTTTCTGCTACACACTCTGGCTACTCAGTAACTCATGGAAATATTGGGTGGGTCTAGATTCGGATCCTTCTGCACCCAAAACATTTGACTCTGCCACTTTGATGCTATCGAAGAGCCACCCCCACCACAAGCTGGAGACGACCCACAACCGGCCCCGGCCCAGCAGCGTTGCTGTCACCCCCTGCACTTGCAAGGCGGGTGTACTCGGTATTTTTGCAAAATTTCACAAGTGATGCAAATTAATTCAAACCAAGGAGCCACATCTAAGAGGAGGGTTAGTCAGATTAACCCGAGCGTGACTGCAAAAACAAAGCAGGACAGAGATAAAAGATTTCCAGCCACATCAGAGCTCAAGAGTTCAGCTATTTTCACAGTGCGAGTTCAGTTCTTTATCCCAGGCCTAAAAGGAGCAGAAAAAGCGATTTCCCAGAATTTCCATTGCAGCTCCCCAGCCCTGGGCGCTGCGCCCCAGAGGCAGGCGCGCAGGATGTCCCTGCGGGAAGGAAGTCTGCTGGAAACAGAAGGAGGAAGAGGAGTGGTGAGGCAGCACTCAGGAAAGCCACGAAATGGACTGATTTCTGCATCCTGTGTTTGTGACCTTAAAAATAGTTCTTAAGCAAAGATGGAGCCTATTTCTGAATTCAGAAAAAAGCCCAGCAGCTTTTGCTTTCAGCAAGGCTTTTCTGACTCTACTACGGCGGGTCTGAAAGCTTCGCAGAGCAGCAGTAAGTGTAAGGGGAGTCCGGCCCCTTTCAGGCATCGTATCACAGCAGATTAAAGTGTTGGCTTCTAGCATGCCTGGAGTCCTGGGAAAATGACACAGCCAGCATCCGATAATCCGCTCCAAACTTGTTGATTTGTGGGACTTAGCCATCATCTTCATAGGCTCAAAATTTGGCAGTTGCTCCCACACAACTGACATTTTCAGGCCATTAAAGTCTGTGATAAAAGGGCTCTAGTTTTATCTCTTGCCTTCCTTAACATAAACCATTAGGCTTTTATTAACATTTAGGTATGACTCAGGGAAATCTCTGATTGCGGAGAGAATATTCAAAATAATTCGGATACCGTCCGAAGAGAATAATAGCAGGGCACGGACTCAAAGCTGAACAAGTAGAGAGAGGCTAAAAAACAACGTGGGAATACTGCACAGACACTGTAGGAAAAGGAGCAGAGCGAGAGATGGTGGCAAGCTGGGCGGCTGCATTACGAAAGCAGAAAGCACAAGCCCTCCTCTGTGTCGGGCAGAGCCCAGACTGGCCACGAAACCCCCCCCAGGCTGAGCCCTCTCACCCCGGAGCCCCCCCGCCCCGTGCTGCCAGCAGTTTGTACACACAATCACGCGTTTATCTGCCGGAGTGTCGCAACCAGAGCTGTCAAAAACAGGCTTTTTGGGATGCCTGGAGGAAGATGTCATCCTCAGAAGAGGACTCTACTGTTAAGGCACTTGAGACGTAAGCGGTCTCTAATTGTAATGCTGCCGCAAGGGCAGGCATTATCACAGAGCTCCTCTAACTTCCCATCATATTTTTTAGGCAATGGGAGGCAAATCAACGTGCACTCTTGGCCAGTCGAGGCACTCAGGCTGAGAACCTCTGATAAAATGAATCTTGCTGAATTCTTCTCGAGAATCATCCACACGAAGCAATCAGCACCCCCAGCACAGCAGACGTCCTTAAAAAAAGGCTTAAAATGAGATTTGCACTCTGTTTTCACTGTTTACTTAGACCACAAGTTCCTTGAGCGAGGAAGTGGCCATTTTGCTGTGTTCTGCGTGTTTGCACAGTGCCCACCCTGGCCTACGGTGCTCTGCGAGCCACCAGCGTGACACCAGTAACAGGCTGTCCAAACACCCACCTGCCTGCTCTCAGTGGCAACCCGGACCACGTCCCGCCTGCAGGGAGCCACGGCCCCGGCTCCACCACGCCAGCAGCTTTTCCAGCCCAACGGCATCTAGACACGGCCGGGGCAGAGTCCCAGGGGGTAAATCAGCACTGCCCGACTGATGCCGGGGGCCCATCAGCGTCCGCAGGACCTGCCCAGATGCTCCCCTGAGTGTGCGCGAGGGCTGCTCGGCAGCAGCCCTCGGGACCTCTCCTGCAGACCTCCGTGTTTGTTGTTCATGCCCTGGGAAACCACAACGATCCACGTGCAGCCCCACGCGCCTCGCCCCTGCACAGGTGATAGCTGGGATGACTATTGCCTCCATCCCCAGATACATCTTGCTGAAGAGGAGTAATTGCTAATGAAAAACGATCGGCAGATTCCCTCTGTCAAACCCGCCCAAATCACCGCCCCCCGGCCCAACACGCATCCTCCGCACCACAGCCAGCGGCACCAGCAGCAGAGCCGCATCGGCCATGCAGAGAGAAAAATGACCGTGTCAGTGCACCTGCTCCTCCCTCCTCCACCGACAAATGTCACCCCCATGCCGAAAAGCGTTTCTTCGGCTTCTGCAGAGCTCCTGATGCCTGGCAGTTTTTCAGCCTCTTATATTAATTTTTATTTTACAGGAAAGCTTTTTTTCTCCCATCTTATAAAACTCATTCTTCCCTCTCCCTACTCTCGACTCCAACCCTTTTCTGTCATGCCAGCTCCTGATATTCACTCGCGGCAGCTTCACATGGAACATTCACCTGATTAAAACGACTGAGGAATTCAGGCTTGTGTCCCTCACATGAAGTGAGCAGAGCAAACCAGGAGTGAAGCCCAGCGAGCACAGGACCGACGGCCGCTGGGGAAGGCAGCAAACACTCTGCAGACAAGTGGTTCTCCTGGGACTTTTCATTGCCTTAGACCTCTTCTGTGCTGCACAAGAATTACTCAGGAATCTGCACAATCAGAGGCACGAGATGCCCGGCGGCCCTGGGTGCCCATGCCACTTGTCCTGCCCTTCACCGGTCTCTGAGTTTTCAGCAACAGTGGAGGTGCTCGCCTGTTACGAGGTGATGGGCTCGGCGGACCATGTGCCTGAAGCCGGACTCAGGGCCAGAGCTGATCTGACAGGCTGAGCCCACCAGCCCCCTGAAAGCAAACGAGAAACTGCTTTCAGTGAGTTTGCAAAGACGCAGATCTCCAGCCAGTCCAAGGCCAAGCCAAACTGCTGCCTCTAAGCGGCAGCAGCCACGTTCACCTTCGCTGCAGCCGCAGACTCCAAACCACCAGAGGTGAGGTGGTTTGAAACGCCGGAAGATGCTCTCAGCACCACATCTCATCTCAGAGAGCAAAACCCAAGCTCTGGCTGCCGTTCAGCAGCGGCAGCCCCGGGCAGACCTCACGTATGCCTGCAAGAACTGCCTCAGAGGGAAGACGCAGTCGAAAGACTGGGACAGGACCGGGGAACAGCTGGGCTGTAGGCAAAGCCAGCTGGTCTGTGACGGTGAGGCCAAAGCCCGACAATGGCTTGAACAAACACAGGCTTCCTGCGGCCATCCATCTTCTGCTGCATCACTTCAGGTGCAGGAGGAAAGGGCGGGAGGTGTCTACAACGGGAGCCTTCCTCAGGGTGTAAGGGAGGATGTAGGAGCTCCAAGGAGTCCCTGGAGGCTCTGGCCTCAGCTCCAGCAGCGGCACCGAAGCTGGACGCCTGCAGCTAGGCGGTGTGATTACCCTCTCGGTCTCCTCCGCCACCTCTTCCTGCAGGAATTGGCCGGAGTCCGGCCATCCATCGCTCCGCAAGCCCCAGCCCCGTTGTGCTGACCCTGAGGTTGAACTACTGGTAAAGAAAGCCGAGGGCAATGTTGACAGGAGACTGGCAGGACCTGCTCTGCACAGACCTCCCCCAAAACACCATCCCACTGGCCTGCGTAGCCCCGGCATGGGTCCCCCCTTCCTCACCCCACACAAGCCGGGGGTCTGGCACGCGCCAGCGCTCCACTCTGCAGGGAGCTGAAGCAGCACGTGCGACTGCACGGGGAACTGCTCAAAGCAGAGAAATATAAAAAAGTAGCAGCCTTTTAACTGAAATTGCACATCCTTCATGCTGCCAGGAAGACTGGTCAAGCTTATTATGTTAGCCTTCATCCTGTATTAAATACAATACTTCAGATTATACAATCAAATCCCCCAGGAATGGGGAGGCAGAGAGATTAACAAACAACAGGCTCCAAAGGGGTTGTCACAGTCAAAATAGCATGCGTTTAAGCACTGAGAGTTTGTATGTCCTTTAAACACGCCCGTTGGAAACGCGGCTCCTCTGCCCCGCTCCCCAGGGACGAGGAGCAGAGCGGATCAGCCGAGTGCGCCTCGGCCCAAGGACGCTCGCGCTGCTCTGAAAGCCGAACTAATGCGTCCCCCTTGAAACTGTTTGGAGTAGGACGTCTGATTTATTCAGGCTGCATTTTCTTAGCTGCTCTTTCCTTGGGAGAGCCTCCCTTCCACCACTCAAGCTGTGTTTCTCATTTATGTTGAGCTTTGGCTTCAGTAACCAATCTCAAACTATTCAAACTCCTTCCCACAGGGAGGAGTCCTGGGTGAACTGTGAGTTTGGCTCCTCGATCTTTAGGGGTTATTTTTTATTATTGCTGCTACTAACACTTAGCACTTTACACGCTCAAAGTGCTCTGAAGGCATATCTGTGTGATTCTGGGCTGAAAAAAGCATCCATTAAAGTAACAAGTTCTTACCTAACACAACTGGTCTTTTGCATGTGTCAGTTCAAATCTGCTTCATTTAGCAATAGTTTATAGTAAATGTTTTCCTGTATTTTCCTCATTAGTTCTGCCGAATCAATTAAGCTCTGAGATAATGAGCAGAACTCTACTCTTCTTTTACGCATCCTCAGTAAAACCTGCCTCTGAACGCCGCTGTGCCGCCGAGGCGTCCTCCATGGGTACCAGCACACGTCGCCTGCTCAGCAGCCTTGGCACAGGCATCCAGAAACACACCAAAGCCGCTTGCTCCTGGCGCCCAGCCCGCTGCAGTGGTTTAGGTTAAAAAAAGCCTTTTTGCTCATTAACCAAGCAGTCCAAATGTGGAAGTGACCAAGGCATAAAGATGTGGTCTAAGGGAGACGCACTGCTTCCCCAGCTCACAGACATACACTTCCTCCACCCTAACACACGAGATAGAGACCTCTGCCCTTGTTTTTGGGACTGAGAAAATCCAAGTAAACAGATTAAAGGGGTGGTTATGGAAAGGGCGAAGAACAAAGGTGTGAGTGCAGGCTCCTCCGACCTGCAGCCAGCCCTCGGGCTCGCACACACAGTCTCCTCTCGCAGGCAGCACCCGTACGAAGCAAAAGACATTCTCCAGGCATCTCTCTGAAAGCACTGCGCTTGTTGACTTGCCAGTATTGCATCTCTACAGCTTCTTCTTTGGCGGTCCTCCCTCCCCGTCTCTCCCTCCCAATTAGGAAATTAGCATCAGCAGAATAATTTCAAAATTTGCTAAAAATCAATGGGCCTACTGGATTCAGCAACTGAGCACCTCTCTTATTTGGTCAAAGTATGGAAGGCTTTCCTTTTCCCTACCATTTTATGTTTTTCTCTGCCTGTCTTCAAGATTTATAGAAACTGATGTTTCCAAAGCTGTTTGGAAAGATCGACCGCACTTTGCAGCTTGCTGCGGTACCAAATCTCAGCAAAAAATGACACTACAGTTAGGTGATCCCAGGGACATACCATTGCAACCCCAGCTCCTCCCCAAAGCTTGAAACCTTTCTTCAGCAGCTTACTTGACAGTGGCCAAGTAGCCTTTCTGTGTTCAGGGAGCCCTAGTGTGTCGAGGTGGCTGGCACGCCGGCCGGAGCGCTCTCCTGGCAGGGGGAATCCCAGGAGGGATGTGCGGGAACTTCCACCCATCCCAGCCTTCTGCCATGTGGCTCACCCCAGGGACACGCATGATTCAAATCAAACGAAAAAGTGCGGGGAGGAAATCATCTGTATCAGTTGCTCTCCAGATGCGTCTGTCCGTCCCCTCAAGCAGATTTAGCCACAATTTCCTTCCCATTTAATGACCTGCCACACTGACTGCCGAAAGCCCGACCTGAGCCCACTGCCTGACTGGGGTGGTGGTCCACCGCTCTCCGAGGAACCACACACAACAGCAGACCATTCCTGGTGCCTCTGTACCACCTGCAGTTAGCATCTTCCTCTACGAGATAAACTGAAGGACGACAGGGACTCAAGAGTCAAACAACTTTGGGAACTGCTATTCTATACTACATGAAAAAATCCCTCATCTTTCACATCTCCCCTTCTTCATCAAATGCTATCATTACACTGTAAACTTTTCCCAACTCCTCCTAAAAAGATCACTCTACACACAGCCGTTGTCTAGAACATTCCAGGTTTTCAATGGCCCCTTTTAATTAGGTGATCCACCAGAGATGGCTTTTGGCCACTAGCAGCTCACAACCCGTTGAATGTTGGCAGCGGTCAGCAGACGGTGGGATGAAAATCTAATAGCTGAAGGGTTTTTGCTCCAGAAGGGAGCAGTACGAAGCAGCATAATACTTTAAACAGAGATGAGAGAGAAACAGGAAGACAAGTTCCAAATTTCCTTCAAATAATAGAGGTATGTGTTTGCAAAATCCAGACTTTCAGGAAATTTTGCTTCTGGGTTAGAATCAAAGATTTGTATTCCTGTGCCACTTGCAATGTGTAAGCTGCAGAAATCTTGTCAGAGCAACGACCCTGCAATGGTTCAGGCCCAAAAAATGGGCAGCCTTGCTCCAGCAGCTGGTCCTGTCTGGCCAGACTGCTGCTGCTGCCCAACATCAGCTGCCTCCCGCTGCCTGTGCCCCGGCACAGTGGCCAGCACGGGTTTGGTGGCCGCAGATCCAAACGCAAGCCTGCAGCTTCGCTGAGGCCTGAGACTTGACTTGGGGTTTGTGCCCCAGACTCAAGCAGCCCCACCACGAACCCCAGGCTCCCTCTGTGTCCCGCAGCTCTCGCAGCCGCCGCTCACCCGCATGGTGGCACCCTCGGGAGCACGGCAGCAAACCCGGGGACTGCCACTCTGGCCATGCCACCTTCAGAGGAAGGCACAGCAGAGTAAGACCCTCAGTATGGCAAAAAGCCTGAATATCCAAGTTAACCCCTATCCCGCTGCCCATCTGAGAAACACCCCAAGCCAATGCGCCTCTTGTCCCACCCCCGGCCTGCAAGGCCGTGCTTATCTGTCGGTCCCTTCCTCCAAAAAACAATGCACCCTGAACTGGAGAGGAAAGGCACAGGGGCTGGCAACAGCAGATCAGCTCTGCTCAGACCACGCGCCGTCCCTGCTGCATCCCTGCTGCTGCAGGACGCCACGGCCCCCGTGCCCCCCATCCCTGGGGACGTCCTGGTTCCAACCCCCAGCACAGATCTGTGTGAGGAGCCAGCGTACGCTCCCCACGCTGGACAAGCCCTGCTGACACTCAGCGGGTAACGAGGCAACATCATCACAGGCTTTGATATCAGCCCTGCTCATCAGCGTACCACATCTAACAGGGGCTCACGCAAGCTCTGTTTGATATGGGCCTTCTCAGGAGCGAGCCGTCCCACGCCCCCGCCGGCCTCGCTCCGCCAGAGCCGCGGCTGCCAGCAGAACTGCTGTCCAGATGTTAGAAATTAGTACGGCTCCCTCTGCTCAAAAATGTCAATAAATTCTACCGGTCTCTCGAAATGGGAGATTGCCGTAGACAGTCTGCCACCTCCTCCACTCGCTGCAAGGTGTTAGATCCCAACTTGAAAACAAGAACTTGCAATAATTTCTTTACCAACCTAACAAAAAACAAAACAAACAAAACGCAACAAAAAAAAAAAGGCAAAGCAAAGCAGATCTCTCCTGCAAATGCGGCGGTCAGCTCACCCCCGCCACGCCACACCGTGCCCCTGGGTACGTGTGCTGGGGACGGTGACAGAGCAGCACTCCAGCACTCGGGACCTCAGTTCAAATCCTGATGCTGCTACCCAGCTGATCAACGATGAGGCATCGATCAGGCGGTCCCTTACCACTACTTTACCATGTGAAAAGAGAGCAGTAACGCTCCCCCAGCCCAGACCTTGCACTGTACCAAGGGTTCACAACGACAAACGGACCTGCAAGCGCGCGGGGCTGCAGCAAGGCCGCAGGCACAGCCCTGTTGCTCCTTGCAGGAGGGGCACAGCACAGGCAGCAACGCCTCCAGCATCACTGCACGCCCCGACCACGGAGCCGTTTCTTCCTCCCAGTCGAGAACGCTGACCCCCGTCCATCACCTCCTCGGCGCAAACGAGCGGTCACACGCCTGTGCACACAGTCCCTGCAGCTGGGAGCCCCCGGCCGCAACGGGCGACCCCTCGCGCGTGCCGCGCACGAGCCTGAGCCGGGAGGCGCAGCCGCGCTGCTGTAGGTAGCGTGTGGTGGCACTCAGGTGGTTATAATTGATTGTTTCCAACCGCTGCTGGATCAGGCTTGCCCTGTGTTTGCATTGAATTACCACAGCCAGGGGCTCAGACCTATTATGTTTCCAACAACTTACTGGAAGAGGTCATCAGACCAGAATATCACAACGGTGCAGTTGCCTGCAAGTTTAAATAGACGCCTACTGGGATTTTCAAGGCATAGCGAGGTGTTTTTACAGCATCCCCAGGCACCCACCCACATCTCTAGGTGCCTTATTCACCTCTCCAGGTACCCTCAGCCCCACCAATCTTCTCTCCCAATCACTATAAAATAGGCTTTGAAAAATCAGAAAAGAGATGGCAAATCCCTTTATTTCCACCCACCGAGACCCCACAGCCGAGCTAGCACCCATCAGGACTCCTGGGGAGCAGGTTCGGGTTCACGTGTGGGAGCCAAATGCCTGCCCTGGAAAACATCTGGGGCTACACTCATAAAAGTGGTTGAAAATCCCCAAACGAAGGGACTGCTGCTGAGATATGATCACCACCTCCGTACAATTTCATGAGCACCTCACAGTGTGCTCCAGTGTCCTCCCAGCCGAGGTGTACCTCCACATGCAACACTGGACTTGGCCAAAATGATCCTTTTTCTGTTTTCCACCTAAATCATTATTTAGTTACAGGAGATTTGATGAGCTCAATGGATCAAAACTAATCTGAATTTCTAGCTACGGAGAATAACAAGGTCTGTGCAGCCGGCTGTGGTTACAGCTCTCCAGAAACCCGAGGGGGCAGCTCTGATCCCCCTCTGCAAAGGGACCCGGCGCCCGCCTCGCCCAGGCCAGCCTCGCCAGCCAGCAGCGTGGGCCCAAGGCTCCCAGAGCAGGCGGGCGCTTTGCCACGGCCAGGAGCTGTCTCCTGTTCTCTCTCCTAAAGCAGCACAGCTCCTGGTTTCCAGGCACAGAAACTTCTGCCACTTCAACCGAATTTCCCTTTGCAATTTGGGATCTGTTTGAGCTTGAGATGCAAAGCAGGGGCGAGCCCCGGAGCCCCCGGGAGGTGCGTTCCCACCACCCACCTTTGGCTCGGGGGCACCGAGCCACTCCCCAGGAGACTCCCCTGCTCGGCACAAAGTGCCAGGGCCATGCCGGCCCTCGGCAGCGGGAAAGCCCCCGGGCACAGGCAGCCCGCAGAGCTGAGCCTGCCTTCCCAGGGAGGACGAGATTCACACGGCTCCTGCTCTCTGCTCCCAGCTCCCTGCATGTGCCTTGAGTGCGAGCAGAAGGTCGTTTTTCCACATAAATTCCCAAGGAAACATATCCAAAAGTTGGCCATGACTCACTAATACCAGGTGAGAGGCAGAGCAGGAACACAGTACTCAGGCCCAAGTCCGAAGTCTTGCAAAGCCCAGCAAAGCTCAGGCTGCGGCTTGAACCTCTCGTCTGGAGCATCCCAGGTCCTGCCGGCCTCTCCGTGGGCAGACCGGCCCCTCGCCGCCCAGCCCTCGGACGGCAGCTTGGAGGGACACCGACTGCCCATGCTTGTAAAACAACATCCAGAAGCAAAATGGATTATGGCGATACAACAGCGCAGTGCAGCTTTGCAGTAATGGAGCATTGCACCTTCAGCTGCGTGCTAGCAACTCCAAACACAACGCGTTCTGTGAAAAACAGAAATTAAGTCTGCTACAAGAACTCCTGACTCATTTTTAATGTACAAATTAAGTGTAAATTCCCAGTTTCCTTTCTGTGGCTAATCCTCCGGATTTATTTGAGTAGATGTAAGGTTAGAGCACATTTATTTTCATGTTTGGAATTTCTAAATTAGTATAAACCAGCACTTCAAAGTAACTCAGCTCCTATAAAACCCAATCCCACGGAGATGCCACAGTATATTTGGACAGTAAGTAGATGCTTTGTCATATTCCCACGTGTATGTGAGCTTTTTTTCTTTGGGAACGTTTTCTGACTGGTTTCAAACCACATTTCTATGCCCAGGCGTACATATATGCTGAGACTGTTTATACAGTCTACCCAAGGAGTTCGTTTTATTTAACAACCCGTTATAGTAAAGCTCACTGGTGGGTATCTCATCATTACACCACAAAGCACTGTGCTCAATGAGCATGCAGGATCTGACACAAAGCCACAAGAGCCAGAAACTTGAGAATTAATGCTGAAACGCATCATTATCCCAGGCCGCCGTGCCTATGTTTTTCAGCACAGGAAACAAACCGGATTTTCAGCCTTTTTTGAGTTGCAGACCCCAAAACATTTCCCAGGAGAGATGCAGATCCCTGGCTAGCAAATCTAAGTCTAATGAATACAAGTCTGCTTTCCCTAGTTACCTCTCCAAGAGTTTCTAGAAGGAGAGCGTGGGGCTCAGCGCAGAAACCACAGAAGATGAGAACAGGAGTCCGGCATAGCTGGGAGCGTGGGATGGGGTTACCAGCTCAGCTTTTTCTCAAGTATGCTTGCTCGTCACACGGTGTGGTTTTTTTTGTGTTAAACTCGGACCCCCACGTCAGCCAATGTTTGGACACCCAGAGCAGGAAGGTTTGTTTAGATGCCTGAAAATCCATGTTTGCTTGCCCTTCTGCTGTGGCCGCGGCCAGGAGAGCGGGGCTGGGACCGCCTGGTAGCCGTCCTCATTTCCCTGGCCAAAAAGGCAGCTGCTGGCTGGAGCAGCACAAAGGTACCTGGTCTGTCCCCCTGCCCCAAACACCAGCCCCAGAGACGGGTCGGTGGCGAGGGGAAGCCACAGGGGCTTCTCTCTGCTGGGACGCGGTGGTACCTTTATTTTCCGTGGCACCGAGGGGGAAGGTGCGGGGACATCCCACACGGCCACTCCTCTCGGGCTGTTGGGAAGCCAGGGACGGGGTCTTGCCTGCTCTGCTTTCGCAAGGTCTCTGGTGCACCGCAGGCGCGCCGCGCGCCACGCTCCAGCCACGCAGCCGGCGTGACCTTCAAAGCTACTGGGCCATAATCCTGCTGGGGCAGAATAGTTCAAAATGAAGTAAGCCCACTCAGTGTCCTCGGACTCTGATTAAGCTCTGTCAGCACATTGCTGCAAATGACGTTAAAGACAGTCTGCTACAGAGAGCTCATACTCCTTTTCTCTCCTGGGAGCTCAGGTCCAAATTCCACCCAGGATTCGAGTGGGCAAAATGCAGCAGTGAATCCATGCAAGTATTTCATTTTAACTGCATGCGTTACAAAGACAGCCCATTTGACACAAAATCCATTATAAAAAGCTATTTCTGTTGAGGGAAAGCAATCCTAGCACTCACTCTCGGTACAAGAACCCAATCAAACTAAATCCTTCCCTAACACATTCTCCTTCCCCTAAGCTGCCGCTGCGAATTCACCTCCTTGGTAAGTGACTTTTCAGCAGCACTCATTGAGAACAACCAACCAGCCTCCACTCCTGACCCAGACCATCCTCCTCTGCACGTTTTCTCCATGTCTCACAAAGCCGTTAAGCATGTGCTTAATTGCAAGTTAGCGCTTCCATCAAAGCGACGGGCCCATTCCCAGGCCGAGCTGGCGACTCCTCTTGCCCAGCGGCGGGGACACAGGCTAACCGGCCACCTGGGCTCCCCCGCCAGCTGGTGGAGATGTGCTGTCCCTAGGTCCACCTGCCCCACCGGCCCTCCGCAGCACCCTGCGTGGCCGGTCCCATGCAGTCACAGCGGGGGCCAAACAAGTGGCTGCCACCACACCGACCATCCCCTGCACGGGGACGAAGCCCCTCCATTCAGTGCTGGCCTCCCGTTGGACCTCTCATCACGATGCTGAGCGGTAACGAGCCTGGCCCCTCATCGGCGAGCACTGCCACAGCGGCACTGCGGGGACAGCCAGGGACGGCCGGCATGCCGAAGGCCTGCTGCCGAAACCCATCACTGGCGGCCGAGTGCTGCAGCTCCCTGGCTGAGTCACAGCCGAGTGCTGCAGGAGAGGAGCATTCAATTAGACAGAAGAGCACACAAGGGGGCAATGATTTTCCTTTCACACCGCATTACGCCTAACAGCCCGTGCTCCGTATTTGTAACAACCGACTACTTCAGCCGAACGCACGCTCGGAATGAATCAGGCCATCATTAGGTTTTTATTTTTTCTTCCAGAAGGAGCTTAAAACCCAACGACCTAGTCCACAGGAAGAACTAATGAGCCACAATTTTGATAATACCAGAGCACCTATCACTGATGCATAGGCAAAAGAAAACCTGGAAACCCACTGACGGGTGGAGAAGTGGAGCTCACAATGGGAAGGCAGCTAGATGCTGATCTGCTCCGCCAAACCAGCTGCTGCTTTAATACATTTTCCTGCTGCGTTCCCAGGGCTGGGACACAAAAATGTATTAGAGTATTTCATTGTCTTGAAGGTGGAAATTTATGTTAGGTTTCTGCAGCACAAAGAAACACAGTATTACAACTCTTCTCTTGACACTGCCACTCTGGGACTTGAAAACGAAAACAGCTTGTTAACTTGTTGGCAATTCTAATGATTAAGTAAAAGGCAAAAAAAAATGAAAGGCTCTCCTTCTGACTCGTAGGAAGCCTTCCCAGTAGGCTTGGTCAGCGGTTTTGGAGGAATACGCTTCAAATATATGGGAAGTGTAGAAATATTAGGCATGAACGAATATTAATGGTATGCTTCATTTGTATCCTGCTGTACTTGACATCAAAGGCTCTCAAAGCAGCTTTACAAATGTAATCTTGTGCTACATGTGAGTTAGGTTTCTGAATAACAGTAGTAAATGTAGGAGTATGTGGCAAACCAGGAAACCGAGGCACCTAGGGTTAAATGACTGGTTCAAGGACAGCGACACAGCAGCAGTGTCAGTCGGGACTGGAACCCAGTTTTCCCTGTCCACCCTCTGTAACCACCAGCCATACTGCTGTCTCCATGTAAACAAATTTTCTCGCAGCCTGATCTCACCACAACAGTAAACATGGAGGGTTTCTACTGATTTCTATAGAATTGGAGAGGCTTGGTGTTTTCTAGCTTGTTCCTCTGAACCTGACATCCCTTATTGCTTACCCCTTCAAGAACACAGTCATCCTTCACGGACTGCCTTTGTGGCATCTACTGACAACGTACTCCTAGTCGCCTTCCTCACCTACCCAGGGAGCACTCAGAGAGAAGGATTGCTACCAGGAGCACGCTTTACAGCCAACAGCATCACGGGCCAGACCCAAAGACAGAGTGAAATGTCACTTCTGCGCTGAGTCTCCCTGGAGTCACTAGGGAATTAGCTGTCTAAGTACTGGATCTAGCACTTCGTATTTTAAACGTTAGTAGACCAGTGTTAGTCATGATTATTTTCCCTACTGAACAAAAGTCAGAAAAATCAGTATCTTCCCAACAGTCCTGGCACACCGAGGAAGCCCAAGGGAAGCGGGTGCCTTTCGCCATCGACTTTCAGTCACAACCAGGCTGTTAACTCCCGAAGCACCCTCCAGAAGTCTCAGCCACAATGCCTCCTCTTGACCCGCCTGGTAGAGACAGTTCAATCCTGCGAGGGGCTGAGGGGCTGAGGGGCTGATTCGCAGGGATGCTGAGCTTCAACCCCAGCCAACAAGAACAGCGGGTGCTTTCTCATCCTGTAAATAGGATTCCTGACTCCCAGTGACTCCTCTGAGAGCCGTGACCATGCCAAGGCTTCAGGACTGGGCTCCCAGTGTTTAATGCACCGAGTCTTTGTGGAATTAACTCAAAAGCCAGGACAACTACCAGATTTCCTGGCTGTCAGGCAGCTTGTACTTTGCCACCAGGGAAAAACTACTCAACTTTGCTAGAGTAGGTCTATGAACGAGTGCATTAAGACTACATATTTTAACACAGTGTGGAGATGCCACACTAAACACTTCGGTTACCATGGGAAACCTTTCTCTCTTTGCCACTGGCATTGCACAGGGAAGCCCAAGCCCAAACGCTCTATCTTGCCTTTGAAATCAAACAGATGTTTTTACGATCTTTGATGGAGCTGAGTTATGCATCCTTCCCAGAGGAAGGGAAAAATGCAGCGTTAAAGCAGCCCTTTTTTCTTTCTTTCTTTTTTTCCCAAGCATCGCATGTCTTTAGTGAAAGGGAAAACAGGCGTCTTTATCTAGCGTTAACATTTACGGCCACTTGGTAACAAATTGTGACAATGGCAAACTTTTACCCCGAACGCAACGAAACAAGGCAGCCTGTGTGTGTGTGTCCCCTGGCAGGGCTGTCCAGCCGCGGGAGAGGACGTGGGAAGGGACCGGCTGGGCCGGCGATGCCCACCGCCCTCCCGGCTGCGCAAGGGCACCCACCGGGGCGGCCCACCGGGGACAGGGGCGTGGGAATAACGGCGTCCCCTGACAGACAAGGGGGTCTCCCCCCAAAACATACACAGACACACACACGTCCTCTGTTCGGTACGAGCCCTGCCGCACGTTTGGCTGCAGGGGGAGGCAGCCGGGACCCAACCGGCTCTGACGGTGTGACCCGGTGCAGCAGGCTCCCGCGCGAGCGCGGACCGGCGCGGGGCACGGAGAGCGCGGGGCGTGGGGAGCGGGGCGTGCGGAGCGGGGAGAGCGGGGAGCGGAGCGCGGAGAGAGCGGAGCGGAGCGCGGGGAGCGGAGCGCGGGGAGCGGAGCGCAGCCGCCCGCCCGCAGCGCCTCCGGCCGCGG